>SNQJ01S0176601.1:5764-19845 GCA_010110895.2 Picea sitchensis | reverse complement strand
CTAACTACCATAGTGGGCCTTATTTAATAATATAGTGGACCTAGTCCACCTTACATTGAATGACCTCCACTATTATCACTATGGGCCCTCTAGGCCCCCCCACTACCTCTCTAGCTACCTTACAATGGAAGGGTCCAACCTCCTCATCAACAACAACATCTCTGCTAAAGATCACCTTATCAGTGTCAACATCAACTAATCTGTAAGCTTTATGGGTGTTGTTTTACCCTATAAGCATCATCTTCTTACTCTTAGGATCTAACTTGGTTCATTTCGCAGCTGGAATCCAAGTGTAAGCAGTAGAACCAAAGACCTTCAAGTGACTTACTTTGGGTTTTCTTCCAGACCATGCTTCCTCTGGAGTCTTCTTCTTTACCACCATCGTGGGAGATATATTCAAAAAGTACACTGTTGTGAACACTGCCTCTGCCCAAAACATGTTAGGAACACACATGTTCTGCAACATACATCTGGACATCTCTGTGATAGTGTGGTTTCTCCTTTCAACCACCCCATTCTATTGTGGAGTATAGGGTTTGGTGTATTGTCTCTTGATCCCATGTTTAGCACAAAAATTATTGAATTCTTTGGATCAGAATTCTCCACCATTATTATATCTAAGAGAGGTAATATGACAACCTAACTCATTCTTGACTAACGCTTTAAAGTTTTGAAATTATTTAAACACGTTAGACTTCAACTTCAAAAAATACACACACATTTTCCTACTGAAATCATCAACAAATAGAAGGAAATACCTGGCACCGGTGATTGATGTCATGTTCATTGGTCCACATACGTTTGCATGAACCAGCTTAAGGACCCTCTGCACTCTCCAAGCTTGTCCTTCATCAAATGGCACTCGATGTTGCTTCCTTGCTTGGCAAGATCCACAAACTCCCTGAATCTTTTGTTGAATGTCTGGAAGTCCATCTACTAGTTTCTCTCGTGCCAACTGAGAGAGGTAGTTAAAATTGAGGTGCCCATACCTCTGATGCCATAGTGTCCAGATGTCTAATGCACTCTTCACTGCCAGTGCATGCTCTCTTCCCTGCCCAATATCCACCAATCTGAATATACCATGGTCCTCCACACCAAGAGAAATGATATTCTTGGTATTCTTGTCAATGATATAGCATTTGTGATTGCTAAAGTTGGCATCCAAGTGAGGCGAGTGCCTCATAATCTGACTAACTGAGAGTAGATTAAGCTCCATACCTAGCACATAGTGGATGTTGAGAAACATAAGAATCTTTCTTTAGAAGGAAATCTGAGCATTCCCCTTGTCGACTATATTATACTCCTCGCCTCCACCGAAGATCACCAAGTCTTTGGATGGACTAGGTGTAAACTCTGTGAACCAATATTTCCAATTGGTGAAATGCCTGGATGCACCTGAATCAACAAACCAAGTAGATGACTTGGACTAATCTACTTGTGTACAGGCCATAAAGGCATAGAAGGCTACCTCCTTTTCCTTTGTATGCTCTATGACATGGGACTTCTGTTGAGACCCTTCATGGTTGTGCTTCTAATCTTCCAACCGCTTTCTGCATTGCCTCTTCATATGGCTAGTCTTGCTACAATAATGACAAGTGATGGTCTTCAAGATTTTGGTGGCATCCTCATCATTGCCTGGACTAGGTTTCCTTGTCCATTTGCCTTTGCCTTTATCTTTGGCTGCAAAGGCCTTCTCTGAACCCTCTGTCTCACTGCTGCTCCCAAACTACTTCTTCCACATGTCTTGTTGCAAGAGCTTATTGGATAGCTCTCCAAACTTTAGGTCAATGTCTGTAGCTATGATGTTCAGGGTCTCAATGAAGTGCTCGTAGGACCTTGAAAAGTTGTTCAACGTGATCACCACCATGTCCTCTTCTGCCATATTCCGACCAATGGCCTCCAACTTCTCCCGGATGTCCTTGATCTTGAGTAATTTCTCTTGGAGAGAAGCACCCTCACTCATATTGATCGAGAATGATGTAGGAGCATCGCCAAAAACAAGAGGGCGTGGAGGCAAAAGACAGCTAGAAAGTGCAACACGCATTTTCTCATGTTTTGAGATATTTTTGAAAACTTTAAATGTAGTGGTTAAAAGGAGGCGTACTCACATATTGTAAATAGATCATGAGTGATTGCTCTCATATGTAGAAAGTTAAGGCATTTATGCATAGTTAATGGAAGTAGGTAGGCTTAAATTCTAGATTAGACAGCTTTAGAGCATAGGAGGGAAAATGGATATAGACACCCTCACCATTGTATCATTGTAATTGTAAGATGTATCATTAAAAACATTAGCACAAAGAAGAGGATAACTGTAGTAGAGAGTTGTAAAGAAGAACCCATGTACAGAAGTTCTGAATTAATATATGAAGCCTTGATTTAGATTCATGGTGTTATGATGCTTTCTATGTATACATGCTGAATGCTATGCTTATGGTTGTTTATTCTCTCTGTTATGCATTTGCTTTGATATTGTGTGAATGTATGATTTCATGTTGAATGTTGAAGTTTGAGAGAGGAAGTGAATGAGTTTGAATTGTTTCTCATCTTGAGTAAGGAGTTCCTGCAAGGAGTGCAGTGAAACGTCTGCAAGGAGTGGGATGAAGGTTCATAGTTTCGTCTCTGAAAAGCTCATGAGAGATACTGTTGTTCTCATTCCAACAGAAGTGCAGTAGTAGCACAGGAAGTCGTGCAAGGAGTGCATAGGCATTTGGAGTCTTAGGACTTATCAACAAAAGGAGAGTTGAAGGACTTCTCTCGCAAGGAAGGTGCATAGAGTCGAGGAGATCAAATACCCATAAGTATTTGATAGATTTCCGCAAGGAGTGCATGCAGAAATTCTTGTGAGACTTGAAGTTACAAGAGGAAGATCAGGAGGGTTGACACCTTTGAAGTATTCAAAGGAAGACAAAGGTCAAATTCATCCCGCAAAAGTAAATTTTAGAAGGAGGAACCTTGGTTCACTTCAAAGAAGTCGTCAAAAAGGAGGAACGAGAGGTCAGAATCCTTTCAGGAAACCTTCCGAAGTCGCGAGGACCGTGAGATCCAGAGAAGTTCCAAGGTGGATAGGAGAGGACAAACCCATCAGCTGATATCAGGAATCAACTTGGACCGTTGATCGTAATCTGTCGTGAGCCATCAGATCATTTCAGGGTTTGGAAACCTGAGAAGACAGAGGTTTGGGACCGAGAGTCTTGAACTCCCGGTATCTGGAAGTCCAAAATCGCGCCAGTCGTTGGATCGAAGGAAGGCTTATAGCCATTGATCTCGTTGGAGGTACTATTTCGAAGATCAGGGATTCATAGGTTGAAGAGTCAGAAGTCTTGCATTTGCATTCGCGAAGACGTGAAGTTTGAAACCCCGATAAAGTGACATGACCCCTATGGAAGTCAAATTTTGTGTTGACCTATCAGATTTTGGCATTTGGCATTTGGGGAGACGAGAGGTAAGGGATTTTTTGTTCCAAGATTCCCAAAATCATGAAACGCGATAAGGCGTGCAAGAGGAGGATGTGGCAACACTTCAGGGATTCATCATATTAGGTTTCGATAGTTGGAAGGTGGGAAACTCGATGACAGGTATCATGAATTCACGAACCCTGAAGTCCTGAATTTAGAAAAGGGCACAACGCTATTTTGGCCTAAGGGGATTTGAGTTGGCACTTGGTGTTTGTCCACATAGGCTCAATTCATAAGGACCTGTGGACCAAAGTTGTTGAAAGTTCCGATAGGGATCCAAACGAGCCACTTCATCTTAGAGAGGGAGATTTGAACGATCCTGTGAGCGGATCTTGACCTGCGGGTTGGGGGTCTACATCAAGTTTGGTATCAGAGTTTAGAAAAAGTTCTTTGTTTTCTGTAGAAAAAGAAGGAAGAATATTTCTCGGCCATGACGCCGAGAAGGAGAGATAGACCAATGCCTGATCCAGTAGTGGAAAGGGAAATGTGCGAGTTACGTGCCAAGCTTGATGCCATGGAGATAGCACAGAGGCACACAGTCGACACTGGGGATATCAGTGAGGCTGACAGTGAAAATGAAGTTGGACATGGAGAAGAAGTCGCAGTCGAAGATGTTGTAGATGAATGCCTATTCAGGGTTGTTGCAAGGATAGGTGCCAGAGAAAAGATGGAAATTCTCATGTATGAGGGAAACCTAGACATTGAAGAGCTTCTAGACTAGATTAGAGCTCTGGATAAATACTTTGACTATGAGGATGTTGAGGAAGACAGAAAGGTCAAACATGTTGTCACAAGACTTAAAGGGCATGCAACATTATGGTGGGATGAACTGCAGGCTGACAGACGCTGCAAAGGCAAGCAGAAAATCAAGAGTTGGGATAGAATGGTTGCGAAGATGAAGGCAAAATTCATCCCCAAGGATTATCAAATCACTCTGTTTTGGAGGATGCAGAACTTGAGACAGAAGTTGATGTCAGTGAAGGAGTACACTGAAGAGTTCTACAAGATAAACATCAGAGCAGGTCATCAGGAAAGCGATGATGAAAAGGTTTCCAGATACGTGAATGGTCTGAGGTATGACATTGAATATGAGATGAGCATGATGATCATTCGGACAGTAGAAGATGCTTATCAGATGGCTCTGAAACCTAAAGAAACGCTAAGCCAAAAGAAAGGTCAAAGAGGTCGAGGAAGAATTCAAGCTAGAGGCAAAGAAGTTGCCCAAGACAGGACTCAGAGACCTCAAGAAGATGGGAAGAAACCTCAAACTCAACATGAGAGAGGAGGAAGCTCACAGAGGGGGCAGTATGTTGATAAAAATACTTTTTCTCGAACTAGAGGAAGAGGAAGAGGCAGAGGTGGAGAAATAAAGTGCTTTACCTGTGGAAAAAATGGACACAAATCCTATGAATGTCCAGACAAAAAGAAAGAAGGAGGTAAAACTCACATTTTCGAAGCACAAGGATGGAGTGTTGAGGCAGAATATGTTGAGGGCGGAAGATCCTTGATGATGAGGAAAGTTCTCTTGAAGCTAGAGAAAGAGGCAGAGAACCCGACCCAAAGGAACCGTCTTTTTCAGATTTCTTGCAAGACCAAAGACAGGGTATGCAAAGTAATCATGGATAGTGGTAGCACAGACAATCTCATTTCTACAGAGATGGTAGAAAAGATAGAGCTAGAGACTATTGAACATCCAAGCCCATACAAAGTTTCGTGGCTACAAAAAGGACATCAGGTAAATGCCACTAAACAATGTTTAGTTGAATTTAAAATAGGAGGATATAAGGATGAAATATTATGTGATGTCATTCCCATAGATGTTTGTCATCTATTGTTGGGTAGACCATGGCAATATGACAGGAATGTGGTTCATGATGGGAGAAAGAACACATACACCCTGGATAAGAATGGGAGAACTCACATGTTGTTGTCGATTAAGGATAAAGAAATGAAACCAGAGGTGAGAAACACTGTACTTCTCATGAGTGGGAATGAACTTCTTAATGAGGTTAAGAAGAAGGAAGACACACAATTTATTGTGGTTAGGAAGCCTAGAATTGTTTTGACCAGTACAAGACTGGATGATTTACCAGAGGAAATCCAGCAGCTACTAGAAGAGTTCATTGATATAGTAGTGGATGAACTACCTCGTTCGTTGCCACCGATCATAAGTATAAGTCATCACATTGATCTTATACCTGGAGCTAGTTTACCAAACAAAGAAGCATACATATTGACATCGCAGGAGAATGAAGAAGTCAAGAGGCAAGTCCAGGACTTGATGGACAAAGGATTGGTTAGGGAAAGATTGAGTCCATGCGTTGTTCCAACAGTGCTCAGCCCAAATAAAGATGGAGGCTGGAGGATGTGTATAGACTCAAGAACGATCAACAAGATTACCATCAGATATAGATTTCCATTACCAAGGATGGATGATTTGATGGATTGCTTGAGTGGAGCAATTTTTTTTTCAAAGATTGATTTGAAAAGCGGATATCATCAAATCCAAATGAGAGAAGGTGATGAGTGGAAGACATCATTCAAGATGAATGAAGGGTTATATGAATGGCTTGTTAAGCCATTTGGCTTAACAAATGCACCTAGTACTTTCATGAGGCTGATGAATGAAGTCCTGAAGGATTTCATTGGTTATCGTATATCTTGATGATATATTGATTTTCAGCAAAACAGAAGCAGAACACTTGAAGCCTTTAGCTACAATGATGAGGAGATTGCAGCAAGAGAAATTGTTGATAAATGTGAAGAAATCGACATTTATGAGGACATAACTCATTTATTTGGGTTTTGTTATCTCTGTAAATGAGTTGAAGATGGATCCGGATAAGGTAGAGGCAATTAAGAATTGGCCATTTCCAAAAAGTATATTTGAAGTTCGAAGCTTCCATGGATTAGCTAGTTTCTACAAGAAATTCATCCAAAATTTTAGTGGGATTAGCGCACCAATGATGGACATAGTGAAGAAAAGACACAAATCTTTTCACTGGACGAAGGAAGTAGAGAAGAGTTTCAACTTGATGAAGAAAATGATTATTGAACAACCAATTTTGGTGTTGCCAAATTTCAACAAGACATTTCAGGTCAAGTGTGACGCGAGTGGATATGCAATTGGAGCGGTCTTGAGTCAAGATGGCAGGCCAATCACATACTTCAGTGAGAAGCCGAATGAAGTGAAGGTTAAGTACTCCACATATGACAAGGAATTTTATGCGTCATATAAGCATTGAAGAAGTGGAGGCATTATTTGGTTCCCAAAGAGTTTGTTTTGTACAACGACAATCATGCTTTACAATTTGTGACTCAACAGGAGAAGTTGAACCAAAAGCATGCAAAATGGGTTGAATTCATGCAGAATTTTACTTTTGTAATTAAGCATATTTTTGGTACTGCTAACAAAGTTGTTTATTCTTTGAGCAGGAAATGTTTGCTTATGCAGGAATTCAGAGTCAAAACTTTGGGTTTTGATAACCTCAAAGAAATGTACAAGGATGACCCAGATTTTAGGGAAGCGTATGACACATCTGAGAATCCAATTCTCAGGGATAGAAGCCAATGGACTGAATATATGATCCAAGATGGATTATTATTCAGGGGAAATCAATTATGTATTCCAAAATGCTCCATGAGGGAGAATCTGGTGAAAGAAAAACATAGTGGAGGATTGGCCGGACATTTCGGTCATGACAAAATGTTCTTGAAATTAAATGGCTCATATTTTTGGCTAGGGATGAGGAAAGATGTCAAAAGATTTGTGGACATATGTAGAATTTGTCAGCACACAAAAGGAAAAATACAAAACACAGGGTTATACCAGCCATTATCCATACCTGAGAGGTCGTGGGATGTCATAAGAATAGATTTTGTATTGGGACTGCCAAGGATGCAAAGAGGTTATGATTCAATCTTTGTGGTAGTCGATAGATTTTCAAAGATGGCACATTTCATACCATGCTAGAAAACCAACGACGCAACACATATTGCGAACCTATTTTTCAAAGAAGTTGTCAAACTTCACGGCTTGCCAAGGAGTATTGTGTCTCATCGGGATACTAAGTTTGTTGGACATTTGTGGAGGACTTTATGGAAGAAGTTGTGGACAAATTTGTCATTTAGCTTAGCTTATCATCCTTATATGGATGGGAAAATAGAATTTGAAAACATAATCTTGGGAGATTTACTGAGAAGCCTAGTGACTGAACACCACAGTCAGTGGGATCATGTTCTTCCACAAACGGAATTTGCTTATAATGATTCGATCAATAGAAGCACAGGGAAGAGTCCATTCCAAATTGTATATGGAATGTAGCCAAGGGGAGTTTTTGAATTGAAAGATTCAGAACAGAACAAATTCAAAAGTGCTAGTGCAGAAGACTTTGCAAAAGCAATGAAGGAGCTTCACATCCAAATCAAGGAGTGATTGCAGAATTCGAGCCAAGAGTATAAGCGCAGAGAAGATCAACATAGGCGAGAACTTCAATTTGAAGTTGGTGATATGGTTCTTGCACATCTGAGGAAAGAAAGGTTCCCAAGGGGAACATACAACAAGCTGAAGATGAAAAAGATTGGACCATGCAGAGTCATGAAGAAATTTGGGGCAAACACATATGAGATTGAATTACCCGATGGGATCGGAATTACACCGATATTCAAAATCTCAGATTTGTACCCTTACAGAGTTGAAGAAACAGGAGCAGATAGTGGGCAGACAGAGGTTTAGTGGACTAAACAAATACCTGTAGCTGAAAATCCATAGATGGAAAGTATACTTGACAAGAGAATCAGCAAGAGGACCAGAAGAAAATAGTATTTTGAATACTTGGTCAAGTGGAAGCGACATCCAGTTGAAGATTTCAGCTGGGAAGATGAAGAAGGAATTCAGAAGCATGGACAGACTATGCAAGATCTCATGAACAGGATTTCATGAAAATTTTCAAGCGAGGGAGTATGATGCAAGAGCATCGCCAACAACAAGCGAGCGTGGAGGCGAAAGACAGTTGGAAAGCGCAACACGCATTTTCTCACGTTTTGAGATATTTTTGAAAACATTAAATGTAGTGGTTAAAAGGAGGCGTACTTGCATATTGTAAATAGATCATAAGTGATTTCTCTCATCTATAGAAATTTAAGGCATTTATGCATAGTTAATGGAAGCAGGTAGACTTAAATTCTAGATTAGACAGCTTTAGAGCATAGGAGGGAAAATAGATATAGACACCCTCACCATTGTATCATTGTAATTGTAAGATGTATCATTAAGCACATTAGCATAGAGAAGAGGAGAGATGTAGCAGAGAGTTGTAAAGAATAGCCCATGTACAGAAGTTATGAATTAATATATGAAGCCTTGATTCAGATTCATGGTGTTATGATGCTTACTGTGTATACATGTTGAATGGTATGCTTATGGTTGTTTATTCTCTTTGTTATGCATTTTCTTTGATATTGTGTGAATGTATGATTTCATGTTGAATGTTGAAGTTTGAGAGAGGAAGTGAATGAGTTTCAATTGTTTCGCATCCTAAGTAAGGAGTTCCTGCAAGGAGTGCAGTGAAACATCCGCAAAGAGTGTGTGGACGAAGGTTCAGAGTTTTGTCTCTGAAAAGCTCAGGAGAGATACCATTGTTCTCATTCCAACAGAAGTGTAGGAGTAGCACATGAAGTTGTGCAAGGAGTGCATAGGCATTGGGAGTCTTGGGAATTATCAATAAAAGGAGAGTTGAAGGACTGTTGTTGCAGGGAAGGTGCACAGAGTCGAGGAGATCAAATACCCAGAAGTATTTGATAGATTGTCGCAAGGAGTGCGTGCAGAAATTATTGTGAGACTTGAAGTTACCAGAGGAAGCTCAGGAGGGTTGAAACCTTTGAAGTATTCAAAGGAAGATGGAGGTCGAAGTCATCCAGTAGAAGTAAAGTTTAGAAGGAGGAACCTTGGTTCACTTCAAAGAAGTCGTCGAAAAGGAGGAACGAGAGGTCAAAATCCTTCCAGGAAACCTTATGAAGTCACGAGGATCGTGAGATCCAGAGAAGTTGCAAGGTATATAGGAGAGGATGAACCCATCAGCTAATATCAGGAATCAACTTGGACCGTTGATCGTAATCTTTCATGAGCCATCAAATCATTTCAGGGTTCAGAAACTTGAGAAGACAGAGGTTTGGAACTGAGAGTCTTGAACTCCTGGTATCCGAAAGTTCGAAATTGTGCCAGCCGTTGGATCGAAGGAAGGCTTATAGCCATTGATCTCATTGGAGGTACTATTTTGGAGATCGGGGATTTGTAGGTTGAAGAGTCAAAAGTCTTGCGTTTGGATTCGCAAAGACGTGAAGTCCAAAACCCCGATAAAGTGACATGACCCATGTGGAAGTCAAATTTTGGGTTGACCTATCAGATTTGGGCATTTCAGCATTTGGGAAGATGAGAGGTAAGGGATTCTTTGTTCTGGGATTCCCGAAATCGTGAAACACAATAAGGCGTGCAAGAGGAGGATGTGGCGACACTTCGGGGATTTGTCATATCGGGTTTCGTCAGTTGGAAGGTGGGAAACTCGATGACAGGTATTGCGAAGTTGCAAACCCCAAAGTCCCAAATTTAGAAAAGGGCACGACACTATTTTGGCCCAAGGGGATTTGAGTTGGTGCCTAGTGTTTTTCCACGTAGGCTCAATTCATAAGGACCTGTGGATCGAGGTTGTTGAAGGTTCTGATAGGGATCCAAACGAGCCACTTCGTCTCAGAGAGGGATATTTGAATGATCCTGTGAGTGGATCTTGACCTATGGGTTGGGGTTCTACATCAGAGAACAACATATTCTTTAAAAAGAATGCTCGACCCTTATCTGAAATCTCATGGGTCTCTTTCAACTATTTCCAAATCGCTGCAGCAATCTTCCCATTCTGAACCTTAGGTAGCATATGATCTATCACGGACAATTTGATCAGCATCATGGCCTCTCTGTCTTAGCCATGAAACTTGTCCTGGTCTTTACCTACAACTGTGGGACAAGGACTTTCAACAACTGACAGGCACCGGTATGCAAAAATGGTCAACATGCGTTGCTTCCAGGTATTGTAGTTCTTCCCAAAGAACTTTTGGTTTCTTTCCAACATGATGTTGGTCAATGTAGCCATAGATGATCATAAAATACTGAAATTAGCAGATAAATAATGGAAAAATACCTGCAATATTCCCTCAACCAGCTCCAAATCAACCAATTTCTCCTCAAATCTGCTAACTCAAGAAATTAGCAGTAAAAAAACAAACACCAGATCTTCGAAGTTGGGCACCAATCTAGGTAAGACCAGACCAATCTGGCTTTTAAAACCAAAAAATCAAATGAACCCAGCTCTAGCTGATCCAAAACCCTTTCGGCTCCTTGAGTGTGCCACGCTGGTGATCCCTCAATTTGTCACTGCTAGTAGCAATCCCTAGGTCTTCACGCACTCCTAGACTCTATGGCCCTAACCTCACTCTGATACCATGTAACGGAAATTGAGCACACACAGAAACCAAGATAACCTGAATAAGGTTATCTGTCTTTATTCAATCAATGAAATAAGAGAGAAAATAACTTTCTTATATAGGTTACAATCAAGTAGAGTCAAACCACTTTATGAATGTGGGATAAAGTGAAAATATAACCTAAAAGCAAATAAATTAACCTAAAGTCACTTTGAATTTATTAATGCCTAAGTCTAATTTCTAATTGACCATTATAAACTAATATTTAATTTAACAGTCAAGGAAAAAAAAGAATTTTTATATCTCAAACCAAGTATATCAGAGAAATGCTAAAGAGCTTCGGAATGGAAGATTGCAAACCAGTTATCACTCCCATGCAAACTAGTTGTAAGTTAAGCAAAGATGATGATTCGAAGTCTACATATCAGAGGAAATACAGGTCAATGATTGGGAGCCTACTATATGTGATAGCATCCAGATCAGATGTAATGTAGGAAATTGGACAAGTGGCACGATTTCAAGAAGCACCAAAGGAATCACATGTATTATCAGTAAAGAGGATCTACATATATCTCAAAGGAACAGAATAGTTTGGATTATGGTATCCAAAAGGAAAATATCTATCACTTATTTCCTACACAGATGCATATTGGGCATGTTGTATTGATGATCGACGAAGCACCAGTGGAGTAGTATTCTACTTAGGTGAGTGTTTGGTATCATGGTTAAGAAAGAAACAACCATCAATATCTCTATCTACAGCCGAAGTAGAGTATATTGCAGCAGCAACATGTTGTACATAGGTTCTTTGGATGAAACAAACTTTGACAGATATACAGGTTGAGTATGATGAGCCCATTCCAATATATTGTGATAATACAAGTACCATCAGTATCTCAAAACACCCGGTGTTGCACTCCAAGATGAAGCTCATTCCAATCAAGTATCACTTTCTACGGGAACAGGTTGCGGAAAATAACATCAGAGTTGAGTATGTGGGCACAAAAGAGCAAGTGGCAGACATCTTTACAAAACCACTTCCACGGGAATCCTTTGAATATCTTCACCAAATAATTGGAGTTATTTCTACTCCAAAATGAATGATTTTTTAATCCTTTTTGAATGCTTATCTTATATGTCTTAGATGTACATGAGGAAGCACCATAAGAGGACAGTTTAGTCAGGGGGAGTAGCCCCGGATGGAAAGATACCTTTTCCATTGATGACAAAGGAGGAGAGATTTATCAGATGTAGAGGACATAGGCATGGTTCTAGGGGGAGAATATTTATTATATGCAGAGGACAGAGGCATGGTTCTAGGGGGAGCATGAGAGATATGATTTCATTATTGCATCAGAGTGTTTCCATCAATGCCAAAGGGGGAGATTGTTGATTAAGGTTGGTTGTCATTGATGTCAACCCTTGAAGAAAGCCCCGTAGCACAAAGGTTTGGGTAATGGACCCAATATTGTTTTGATGTAAATATGACTCATTATTGTTTTTCATGGTTAATAAGAAGTAAATATGGATGAACCAAGGTGGTCCCCTTATGGTGAAAGCCCTCATGGGGAAGACACTTTCTGCGAGGAGTAGAGAACCCATGCTTAGTGTGGAATAATGAGATGAAGGGCCGATTGGTTGTTGTCGAGGGGAAACTATCCTAGATGGATAGTTATTTTCATGCCATTTCGGTGGTATGTGGAACATAACATAACTCACTACGGTTAGTGAGTTATGGCCATGAAGTTAGAGACCCCAGGTTTGTAATGGACCCAAGTTTGTTTGATGGGTAATGGTATGTGTTATGATATATTTTCAGATAATACTATTCTATGGATATTACATGTCATTCCATTTACGGTGGTATGTAGAACATCACACATAACTCCACCCGGTTTGAGAGTTATGGCCTTCTGTGAAGTTGGAGGACCCTCATGTCATCTAGAAGCCCCAAAAAGGTCAAAATAGTCAAAGTGGTTTAAGGATATTTTTAAAGGAGAAATAATAAAGTGAAGTCATGACTGTATTATAATTCCAAATTGAATACAAAATAAATTATTTCAATAATAATTTTTAATGGAGAAATTAAGTGGGTCAATAATAATTTTAATGGAGAAATTAGAAGTGGGTTAACCCTAAAATAAGGAAAGTCGGCCAAGTGACC
The DNA here is from genome assembly GCA_010110895.2 of Picea sitchensis. Classification (NCBI taxonomy): domain Eukaryota; kingdom Viridiplantae; phylum Streptophyta; class Pinopsida; order Pinales; family Pinaceae; genus Picea; species Picea sitchensis. The sequence continues at coordinate 6,750 of SNQJ01S0176601.1, read as the reverse complement.
TAGAAGATGTTTTTAAGGAAGCTACTTGGAGAGTATAAATAAGAGGCAAGCCTCTCTCATTTAATACGCACTTGAGAATATTGAATATCTATAGGTTTTTGAGGTAACCAAGGATATCTAAACTGGAATTCTGAGTGAAGGTGAAGAAAAGAAGGCCGAAATGCCAGGAAGGATAAATTTTTTTGATGGTGCTATCTAAGGTATGTTATTTATAGGTCATCTCATGATTGTTGCTATAAACTTTTTTCTATAATGATTCAGACTGTGAACTTGATATGCCATTGAGAAACCATATCCAAGTATCTGTGTTAAAAAATTCAGCTTGTGGATCGTTTTATTGTCGGAGTTACACTCCGTGGAAAATAGGTTTTGTGGCTAGTCCTGAAACTAGTCAAAAACAGGTGTTTTGGGTAAAAATGTCGTAACTTATTCATAAAAAATCCAAATGTAGTGAGACAAAATGTGTTAGTTAGGGTAAATTCTATAGTATTCTATGTAACAGTTTTAGATCAATTCAAAAAACATTATGTGCGGGGAACGCTCTACAAGGTCGCTCTCTAGAATAATCTAGAATTTAGCAAGGTATGTCATTTTTGCTATAACTCCTTTTCTGAGAGGTTCCAAGTAGTGACACTTGGAGGAATTGTATAAAACACACTGAGGAAAATTTTGTATCAGTTTTAGATCTTTATACATTACAGGTACAAAGTTATGATTACGTCAAGTTAGGGTTGTTGACTAATCCAAAACTAGGCATGTGAAACTAAAGAAAAGTTTGATGAAAATGATAGTCTCTTGTTGTTAAAGTTAAGGAAGGTTTGCAGGAATATGATCATATAAACTAGGTATATTAAAGAGCTACAAATCATATTTGGATGATGAAATTGATGAGGGATTTTGGTTGAGTTACATGTTGAGTACATGATTGAGACAAGTAGTTGATGAGTTGGCACATACATGAGGTGTATAGTTGATGATGTTGGTTG
>SNQJ01S0176600.1:0-19936 GCA_010110895.2 Picea sitchensis | reverse complement strand
CATATCAACCCAAAATGACACTCCCTGACTCAGTCCGGAGTCCAAGGGGGTTCTACCGATGCCTCTGCATCCTCAAGGTCAAAAACCGTGCACACTCAATGAAACTGAGTCAATAGCACCTGTCTACATCAAATAGTAACACATCATGTCATCCGTCAATCGCATCATAATCAGGTATAAATGGTCTAACATCATAAAAGTCTAGATCACTTGCAAGCAAGTGTCCTCAAATAATAAGTTTTCTCAGTGCGCCATAGCGGGATGTCTCAATTAGGTCAATTTTTTGGGAATCCTTTATGGTATCTATTGTCTCCCTTGAACATGGCACCTGTTTGTGTCTCGTCTTACAGTTGGCTAATCACCTTGCCTCTGATTCATACCAATTCCATGTGTTTCCATACTTTTTCCTCCAATCGAACAATCTTCTTATTTCTGTCACATTACATTCTTGGTACTCGTCGAGTCAATGTTGCCAAGTTAGTTATTGTGCCCCATCATGTTCAAGGGATGTTTCAGTTCAAACCATACATTTGTATTATTTCCAAGTTCCATTTTGTTTATCAGTCCAACTCATTCGATTCACCATCTTACATCACTTTTCGGTGTCAGTTTCGTGTTCATAATGGGGGATACATCAATTCCTTCCTTCGACGAGTCTCTCCATGTTGAATTCAATACATCATCCGAGAATTAGACTTAGAAACTAGTTAATACCTTGGTGTAACACACCCATGATGGGGCAAAATAAAAAAATAAAAATTGTCCTCCTTACAAGAACAAATCCTTTCTCTCTATGATTACTAATTTGGGAAGTCTGGGACTCAGCCCAACTCTTCAGTCAAGGTTCTCTGATTCTCTAAGTCAAAAAAGACGTCGAGACCTGATAGTATCACCTCCTAATAAAACACAGGCCCTTCTGTCTTCTGGTACAGATCTTACGATACCCGTGACCTTCCCCTTCATGCTTCAGTGAAGGCTCAGAGTTGGCATTATCCCCCTTTTCTTGACCCCTCCTTAGATGTGACCTTAGGCGATGACCTCGCACAAACAGAAAATTGCGGGCATGGCCAAAGGTGGTTTGAAACCAAACTACTTTTCGGCCTGCAATCCTCCTCGAGCCTCCACGTGTCCTTTCTCCAAAATCGGGGTTTGGATTGCGGCCCGCCCTCAACTTTTTAAAGTTCACACACTTCCAATCCCCACAATGTTATGGGACTGTCGATCTCCCGATCTTGACAGTACTATCGGAACTAATGGTTTAGATATGCCCTTTTCAAATCCATGGACCATGTCTTCCCCTCCTAAATCAACGGATGTGATCTCCTTTGTGATTTAGGACTTCATGCTTTTCAATTCTCAAACCTTGCTTTCCTCTGTACATCAATCTTCCAGAGTTGGAGATCTACGGACACCCACCCTCCTAAATCAACGACCCTGCTTCTACTTCGACTGTTTGAACTTTCAACTAGATCAACGATCTGATGGTCCTATTCTCGATCAACGGTCGAGATCTCAAACTTCACCCTTTTTCCCAACAGCTCTTATCTGAAGGTTATGATCCACCAACACATGTCAACTGGATCTAACGATCAAGGATTACTTTGGGTCTTTACCCATATTCCACAGACTCCCACCACGTGTTCTCGAGATCTGACAGTTCGGATCTACTTCAAACGATCTAATGATCAATGTTTACTTCGATTGTTTTCCTAGACTCCATATATTCACGCCACTTGTCCTCTAGATTTGACGGTTCAGATCTATTTTGTCCCTTCGGTACTTCAACTCTTCGTCATTTTGGGCTTCAGGAGTTTCAACTCTCAATATGAAACTCTCGAGGCGATTTCTCCAAATTCTATGATCTGTCTCCACATGTCCCTCCGGACCTGACGGCTATGAATTAATTCGGGACTTTACCCCGAGCTCACAGATCTATGCCACATCTCTACTAAACTTCGACGGCCCAAATCCACTTCGGGTGATCTGACGCCTGATATTTACTTCGGGCCATCTGATGATTCAGATTCACTTTGAATGATCGAATGGGTGAGATTTACTTCGGACTTCTAGGTCTCTGAGCTTCGAAAATCTCAAGTATCAAACTTGCCTCCTCTCGAATAGATTCCTTCGGAGTCCACGATCTATCGGCACGTGTCCATATGGATCGGGCTATCCAGATTCACTTTGGGTCTTTGGGGTTCGGGAATTTTAACTTTTAACCGAAAACCCTCCAACATATTTCTTTGGAGTCCATGATCCATCTCCATGTGTCCCTCTTGACGATGGATGATCCCAAACTACTTTGAGACTTTAGAACTTTGGTAAGTCCTTTTCTCTTATGTGTGAAAGGTACTAAGGTTCGTACACCTTGTTTAGATCAGACAGTTGTTGATCCTCTACAATGTGATCCAACGACCAATGTCGCTCCTCCTCCTAGGATTCCGACTTACTCCAACTTAGAAGGTTTTCTAAGTGCTCAAAGGATTCGACCTTTGCTCCTCCTACGGGCCCATCTCCTGGATTTCGCCTATGCTCCTAAAAGTGTTATCTCTTCTGAGCTTGAGCTCTTTGAAGGTTTTCATCATCCCACGCACTCCTTTCATTTCAGGGATCACTTCAAACTCAGATCGAAGGTCCCAAAATGTAGGTTCTTTACCAGGGAATTCGACCTCCGCAATCTGGAAAGTTCTCGCTCGATTCTAGTCTAACAGGTATCGTTGATCCTCCATCCCGTCGAGATCAATGCCAAGGGTGAATTGCAGGCCGCTAACTAGCACATCCACTATTTTCACCTCCTCTTTCTGCAATGATTCCCCACCCTCAATCTGCGTTCATAGATTGACGATGCATATCAATTGTGGGGTTTAACTTGACCTTTGCACAACTTGACATCTCAGAGCCTCGAGCTCCAAAGTGCCTAGACCCAAGTCATCTGGATCTTCATAAAAATATGGGGCTATGACCCCCGCTCTTAGTCGAGTTTTTGGTTAAGGAAATAAATGCAACTTCAGAGTCTCCTAGACTACTGGTCTGAAGGGAACACCTTCCCGACTCACAAATCTTTAACCTCTAAATCAAGGCAAGATAACTTGTGAGGTTACGAAATCGGTAGATATGCCCAGAGGCTTTCTCCAACTCTGGAATGATGATGTAAATTTCTAGGGAAAGCACCTTCCAGTGATTAAAATGGGGTGTATTGAAATTCAAGAAATTTTATAGGTTCTCAAAGAAACAAATGCATACTCATAACTTAATCACTTAATATAGAGAAAGAAACCTTTATAGACATGTAAATACTCGCTTGTATCCATTATTTACAATTCAAAACAGAAGGAAAGAAAACACTTATCAAAACCATAGAGAGTGATGTGACTTCTAAAAGGGGTGCTCGTTTCCACCCAACCATAGGCTCAGTCAATCCCAATGGATTTGTCACTGGCCACCCCCGATCTTAATCCATGATTTTTGGATATTCAATCTCTTACTTCCATCTCAACAGAATTTAGGGACGAAGGTTACTCTCCTTCTCCCAATATAGAAAATAGATAAGGACAAAGGTTACTCTCCTTCTCCTGGTTCAATCTCTATTTTCTGTGATCATAACTCATTGTTCCTCTTTCATTCCTTCCTTGGACACAAGATTTTCCTCTCTTGTCTCTGCATTTTTCTTCGCAACTCTCCCCCTGCCCACCACACTCCCTTTCTTTCCTTTTTTTCCACAAGATTGTGTGTGTCTCAAATTTGAAGTCCGTGGTAAGGTCTGGAAGCCTTACGAATGGGTGGTCTGCCCCGTACCCTCATTAACTCTTGAGGAGGCCTTCCCACCTACCAGCTCAACTATAATTGATTCCTGGATTAGGGGGTTGTTCTGATCTGAGAAGTTAATTCCAGCATGGTACTGGTTCGGTGGAGGTTAATGCAACCATTCCTGGTCACCTCCACCACCTTTCACAACATTTTGTGGTCTTTCTTAGCACATCACCTCTTTCATAAGTCATGCAACATGTAACCATTTTCTATTAAAATAACATAACTTACATTCATAGACTTTCTACACAAGGTCCATCAAATCAAATATTCACACTTTTAAGTTTTCCATAGTTCCTTGGCCCATATAGTTATATTTACAAAATGGGGGAAACTGGGTGTTACAATTCCCTCCCCCTTAAAGGAACATCATCCTTGATGTTCTATCTATCATTATGGCATGTATGTACAGGAGTAAACAAAAACGGATGTGCCTATCTCATGGCATCCTCCATTTCCCACATAGCGTCATCTGGGCCAAAGTGTTTCCACTGCACCTTGACCTATGCAATGGTTTGGTTCCTGAGTGAGGTTTCCTTCCTATCTAATATGCATTGGGGTTCTAGCAGGAGTTCTACCTCTGTCTCCACCTGGATCATAGACCAGTCAATTATATGATTAGCATCCTGTAAATATTTCTTCAATAATGAAACATGAAAAACATTATGTGCCTTTACAATGGGAGGAAGTGTTATCCTATATGCTACAGGTGCCACTCTATCTAGGACTTCAAAGGTTCCACAATACCAAGGTGCCAATTTGGCACAGGATCCCATTCTCAAGGAACTCTTCCTAGGTCTAACTCTGAGATAGACATGGTCTCCGGTCTTGAACTCTCGGGGAGTTCTTTTCCCATCGGCATAACTTTTCTTTCTATGCTCAGAAATCTTCATATTTTTCTATAACTGAATTACTTGTTGTTCCATTTCTTTCAGCATGTTGGGTCCGATTGTAATTTTGTCCACTGGATTAGTCCAACTGATTGGAATCTTACATTGTCTACTGTAGAGGGCTTCAAAAGGGCTCATCTTCAAAGATTCTTGATAACCGTTGTAGTAGGAAAATTCTACCAATGGTAGGTAGTATTCCCACTTCTTAGGCTGGTGCATTACATGCATCCTTAGCATGTCTTCCACTAATTGGTTCACTCTTTCTGTTTTTCCATCCGTTTGAGGGTGGTAGACTGTGTTGAACAACAATTTAGTCTCAAAACCTACCATTAGGGATTTTCAAAATCTTGATGTAAATTTGGTGTCTCTGTCAGATATAATTTCCTTGGGCATGCCATGCAGTCTGAATATCTCCTTCATGAAGATGTTGGAAATATCTATTGCCTTGCAAGTTGAATTGATAGGGATGAAATGGGCAGACTTACTCAGTTTCTCCACCACGACCATGATGGAATCATTTTGTTTGGTCAACTTTGGTAGTCCGGTGATGAAATCCATGGATATGGTTTCCCATTCCCATTCTGGGATTGGTAGGGGTTGTAACAATCCTGATGGATGCTAGTGTTCCTCCTTAACTTGATGGAAATCTAGGCACTTATCTAGATATTTAGCTATGTCTTTCTTCAACCCAGTCCAATAATATTGTTTCCTAGTGGCCGTGATCATCTTCTGATATCCTGGGTGACCAATATATGGTCTCTTATGTATTTCATCCATTATGAACCTCTTCAAGTCATCACAGTTTGGAATATACAATCTGTTTATGTAAGTCTGCAGCCCTTCCTCGAGCATCTGGTAGCCTTCATACTTCAGCCTTGTAGGCTCTTCTCTTAGGTATGAGGTCACAGTATTGAAGAATGCATCTGTCTCTTGTGCATTTCTAACTCTTTCCATGACCTCTGTTTCACAGGCATTTACTGTTTCTAGATGAGTCATTTTTATACTCTTGCTAAGGGCATCAACCACCCTATTTTCCTTTCCTTTTATGTGTTTGATTTCGAAATAGAATTCACTTAGGAGAGACATCCACGTAGCTTGCTTGGAATTGAGTTTTGGTTGATCAAACAAGTGTCTCGATCCATAATGATATGTCATAAGAACAAATCTTCTACCCAGGAGGTAGTGCCTCCACATTTTTAAAGCATGTACTATGGCAACCAATTCTAGGTCATGGGTCACATAATTGATCTCATTCTCATTTAATTTCCTAGACGTGCAGAAAATTACATGTCCCTCTTGCATAAGGACTCCTCTGAGTCCTTCCTTCTAGGCATCTATTCACACAAGGAAATAATTATCCGGGTCTGCAATATTTAGCACGGGTGCATGGGTGAGGAGGTATTTCAATTCCTAAAATATGTCTTCACATTTCGATGTCCAAATGAATTTAATCCCCTTTTTCTGAAGGGCGGTGATTGGACATCCAATCTTGGAAAACCCTTTTATGAACCTTATATAGTATCTTGCTAAGCCCATGAAGGATATAATATCATATACATCCTTCGGGGTAGGCCATTTCATAATAGATCTAATCTTTTCGGGGTCTATTTCCACTCCTTCCTTAGAAATGGCATGGCCTAGGTAATGGACTTGCTTCTGAAAGAAGTCTCACTTGCTAAACTTAACGTAGAGATGATTCTCTCTTAGTACTTGAAGTACGAGTCTAAGATGTTCTTCATGCTCCTCCCTGTTATTGGAGTAGATTAGGATATCATCAATGAAAACCAATACAAATTTGTCCAGAAATTTTCTAAGTACATTATTCATCAAGAACATAAAAGTGGCGGGGGCATTGGTTAACCCAAACGACACCACCATGAATTCATAGTGACCATACCTTGTCCCAAAGGTTGTTTTTTGGATGTCTTCATCCTTAATCCAAACTTGATGGTAGCCAGACCTTAGGTCGATCTTCTAGAATATGGATGCACCTCCCAATTGGTAGAGCAGGTCATCGATCGTTTGTAAGGCGTACTTGTTATTTATGGTTTCCTTATTGAGTTATCTGTAATCTATGCACAGTCGGAGTGTGACATCTTTCTTTTTCAGAAACAGGACGGGCGCTCCCCATGAAGATACACTGGGTCAAATGTAGCCTTTGTCCATCATCTCCTTTAGATGTAGCTTGAGCTCAACCAGCTCTAGCATGCTCATTATGTATGGCATTCTAGATGTTGGTACCACTCCCGATGTAAGTTTTATCGAGAAGTCAATATCCCTTCTCGGAGGTAGACCTGGTACTTCTTATGGGAATACATCCTTGTATTCTCTTAATATGGGGTGGTCCTCTAGGTTTGGTTTGTCATCCTCAACAGATTCCAATATTTGTATGGCATATAAGGAACACCCCTTTCTGCAATACTTTTTCATTTGAAGGGTTGATATTTCCCTCACTAGGATAGGATTTTGAATCCCTTGGAGGGTTGTCTTTCTCCCTTCTTCATTTACACATTCTAAAGTTTTATGATAACAATCCAATTTAGTTTTGTAAGCAGCCAACCAATCCATACCAATCAAAACTCATAATATCTCAGGGGAAATACGTTAAGGGTCGCTTGGGTGGGCAATCCACCCATGATGAATTGGCAAGCTAGTATGACCTCTGCCACTTTTATTTTGGCCCCAGTGGCTAATTGCACCAACCATGGTTTAACATTTCTAATTGGTTGCGGTTTACACTTATCAACAGTCTAAGGGGCCACATAACTCAAATTAGAACCTGGGTCAATTAAAATAGAAACTAGATGGTCGACGATCATACCTTCTAGCTCGACCAATGAATCTTGGTGGTCGGCTTGATTATTTTCCAAGGCCGCATAGATTCGTGGTGTGATCCTAGCCACATCATTGACGGTGGTCACTTCTTGGATGTTTTATACTTTCTTACTGTTCTGTTTTCTATGTGGATAGTCCCTCAATTTATAATCCTCTCCACAACCCCAACATTTAAAGGGTTCTTTCTTTAGGTTATCAGTATTTCCTGGGGTTTTCTTAAAAATTTTATTTCCACTTTGAGAGGGGAAATTTTGTTGATATACACTTCTAGTAGGAAATCTCCTTCTAGAATATTTTCTATAATTCCTAAATCTTGAGGATTTAAAACCCTTCTTTTGGAATCCCGAACTAATCCCTTTCTTCCAATCCTCGTGAGGTCTTGTCTTATTCCCAAACTATTCATAACAATACCTAGCCTTCTAGATAGTTTCTTCTAAGGGCTTTGGTTCTTCAAACTCAATTCTGTCCCAGTAGGTCTGAGGTAACCCACTAATGAACCGTTGCATTTTTTATTTTTCATCTTTTATGTAGGGTACATACCTCAGTAGTTCAAGGAATCTATTGACAAATTCATCTATGGTGAGATGCCCCAGCCTGAGTTCATATAATTCCTTAGTCTTCCCATCCATGTATTTCTCTGACAGATACTACTTCCTGAAGTATTTCTCAAACTGTTTCCATGATAGTTCCTTCTCATGGACTCCTTTCACGTTCCTAAGGTCTTCCCACCAAATGGAAGTCTTTCTATTCATGTTAAAGATGGTTATTCGAGCCTTCAAGTTTTCATAGTAATAATGGACTATGAAGTATTTCTTTAAACCAAGCAACCAAACTTCAGCCTCTTCTCCCTTCCTAATCTCTCCATCGAAAGAGGGTGGTTTGGCTTTCTTGAATTCTTTAGGATCATGATTCTTTGAACACTTATGTTTCTTTCTTTTCATTTGGGAATATGAGCTTACTTTGCTACTAGAAGATCCTTTGGATTTGCCAGCTTCCTTTCCAGAGAAATCTACCGATGAGTGTCCCATGCCTCTAGATTGGGCCTTCTTTGAGGCACTTCTCCTATTGTGGTCACTTATGGAGTCATTTTTTTGAATCTCAGGTGGACATCGAATTCTCTTCTTATGTCATCGGTCCACATGAACGGTCGTGGGTTCATGCTGTAGTTGCCTCTGTATGTCAGATAAGATATGCAACAAGACTGCATTGATTTCTATTTGTTTTTCTTGCTCCTTTATCAGTCTCTCGTGGTCATCCTTGCAACTATGTAATTCGACCCTGAGGCTCCTTACAGTTTCAGTGAGATATGGAGGGGTTTCCACCACCCTCCTTTTGTCAGATTCTTCATCTCTATTGTGGGAGCCATCCCCCACTTCATGACATGTCACCATCCTTTATTCTTGAAGTTTTTCCATGATTTACTAACTGCTCGAGTGTTGAAAAAAACACTTATTATTAGCTAACATTCTATTAGTTCATGAACAATAGACAGTTCAATTTCTTAAATGCATACACACAGTATAAAGTTTCATTCTTTTCTTTAATAACATTTTTAAATAGAATTTTAAGAAAGAGGTAAGGTAGAGGGTCACTCTTTTAAAAGTACTCCAAATTGAGTTTTTTTTAGGCAACTCGTTCATGAGCCCAAGAAGGCCAAGTTTTGTAACCATGCTCTGATACAAATTTGTAACACACCCACGATGGGGAAAAATAAAAATAAAAATTTTTGTCCTCCTTACAAGAACAGATCCTTTCCCTCTATGATTCCTAATTTGGGAAGTCTGAGACTCAGACCAACTCTCCGGTCGAGGTTCTCTAATTCTCTAAGTCAAACAAAACTTCGAGACCTGATATTATCACCTCCTAATCAAACACAGGCCCTTCCAGTTTCTGGTATAGGTCTTACGATACCGACGACCTTCCAATTTGTGCTTCAGCAGAGGCTCGGAGTTGGCCTTATCCTCCTTTTCTTGACCCCTCCGCGGATGTGACCTTGGGCGATGACCTTGCACAAACAGAAAATTATGGGCATGACCAAAGGAGGTTTGAAACCAAACTACTTTTCGACCCACAATATTTCTCAAGCCTCCACGTGTCCTTTCTAAAAAACTGGGGTTTGGATTACGGCCCGCCCTAAAAATTTTAAAGTTCGTGCACCTCAGATCCCCGCAATGCTACAAGACCATCAATCTCTCAATCTTGATGGTACTGTCGGAACTGACGGTTCATATATTCCCTTTTCAAATCCACAGACCAGATCTGGCCTCTTAAATCAACGGATTTGATCTCCTTCGTGATTCTGAACTTCGAGATTTTCAATTCTCAAACCCTACTTTCCTCCGTACATCAATCTTTCAGAGTTTGCGATCTACGAACACCCATCCTCCTAAATCAATGGACCTTCTTCTACTTCAGGTGTTTTCCCTTTAAACTAGATCAACGGTCTGGTGGACCTCTTCTTGATCAAAGGTCGATATCTCCTTTGGGTCTCTAGGCTTCTGAGATCTCAAATATTAAACTTCACCCTTTTTCCCAACGAATTTTATCTGAAGGTTATTATCCACTTACGCATGTCCACTGGATCTGATGATCAAGGATTACTTTGGGTCTTTACTAGGAGTCCACAAACACATGCCACAGGTTCTCTAGCTTTGACGGTTCAGATCTACTTCGGACAATCCGACGGTTGATGCTTACTTCGAGTGTTTGCACAGAATCCACAAATTTGAGCCACCTGTCCTCTGGATCTGATAGTCCAAATCTATTTCGGCGCTTCGACTCTTCGGCATTTCGAGCTTCAGGAGTTTCAACTCATAATCTGAAACTCTCGAGGTGATTTCTTTGAATTTTATGATCTGCCACCACGTATCCCTCTAGACCTAGTGGCTATGAATTACTTCGAGACTTTACCTAGAGCTCACAGATCTACGCTACATCTCTACTAAAATTCGACAGCCCAGATCCACTTGGGGTGATCTGATGCCTGAGATTTACTTTGGGCGATCTGATGATTCAGATTCACTCCGTATGATCGGACGGGTGAGATTTACTTCAAACTTCTGGTTCTCCGGGCTTTGGAAATCTCAGGTCTCAAACTTGCCTCCTCTCGAACAGATTCCTTCAGAGTCCATGATCTTTTGCCATGTGTCCCTCTGGATCGAGCGGTCCAGATTCACTTCGGGTCTTTAGGGTTCGAGAATTTCAACTTTTAATCGAAAACCCTTGAACAGATTTCTCCGAAGTCCACGATCCGTTGCCACATGTCCCTCTTGACGATGGACATTCCCAAACTACTTCAGGACTTCAGAACCTTGGTAAGTCCTCTTCTCCTGCATGTGCAAGGTAGTAAGTTTCATGCACCTTGTTTAGATCAGACGGTTGTTGAGCCTCTACGATGTGATCCAACAACCACTGTCACTCCTCCTCCTGGGATTTTGACTTACTTCGACATAGAAGGTTTACTAAGTGCTCAAAATATTTGACCTTTGCTCCTCCTATGGGCCCATATCCTAAATTTCCTCTGTGCTCCTGAAATCATTATCTCTTGTGATCTTGATCTCTTTGAAGGTTTTCTCCATCCCACGCACTCTTGCGTTTCAGAGATTGCTTCAAACTCAGATCAAAGTTTAATGACGATCGACAATTCACAGGAATTGTGGGGTCCCAATATGCAGGCTCGTTACCACGAAGTTCGACCTCCACAATATAGAAAGTGCTCGCTTGATTGTAGTCTAACTGGGATCATTGATCCTCCATCCCTTTGAGATCAACGACAAGGGTGAATTACAAGCCACGAACTAGCGCGTCCACTATTTTCAGCTTCGCGCTCCACAGTGATTCCCCACCCTCGATATTTGTTCATAGATCAACAATGCATATCAATTGTGGGGTTTAACTTGACCTTCGTACAACTTGACATCTCAGAGCCTCAAGATCCAAAGTTCCTAGACCCATGTCATGTGGATCTTCATAAAAATCTAGGGCTATGACCCTCGCTCTTAGTCGGGTTTTTGGTTAAGGAAATAAGCACAAGTTTAGAGTCTCCTAGACTACTAGTCTGAAGGGAACACCTTCCCGAGTATCATAGCTTTAAGCTCTGACTCAAGGAAAGGTAACTTGTGAGGTTACCAAGTCGGTAGATATGCCAAGAGGCTTGCTCCGAATCCGACATGATGATATAAATTCCTGGGGAAAACGCCTTCGAGTGATTAAACTGGGGCATATGGAAATTCAAGCAGAATTATAGGTTCTCAAGGAAATGAATGCATAATCATAACTTAATCATTTAATACAGAGAAAGAAACCTTTATAGACATGTAAATACTCACATGCATCCATTATTTACAATTCAAAACATAAGTCAAGAAAACACTTATAAGAACCATAGAGTGTGATGTGACTGCTAAAAGGGGTGCTCATTTCCACCGAACCATAGGCTCGGTCACTCCCAATGGATTTATCACTGGCCACCCCCAAGCTTAAGCCACAATGATTTGAGATTCAATCTCTTACTTCTAGCTCAACGAAATTTAGGGACAAAGGTTACTCCCCTTCTTCCAATACAGAAAATATATAAGGATGAAGGTAACTCTCCTTCTGTTGGTTCAATCCCTATTTTTTGTGATCATAACTCACTATTCATCTTTTAGTCCTTCCTTGGACCCGAGATTTTCCTCTCTCGTCTCTACATTTTTCTTCGCATCTCTCCCCCTTCCCTCCACACTCCCTTTCTTGCCTTTTTTCCTACAAGATTGCATGTGGCTCAGCTTTCCAGCCCATGGTCAGGTCTGGAAGCCTTACAGATGGGAAGTCAGCCCCATCCTCTCATTAACTCTTGAGGAGTCCTTCCCACCTACCAGCCTGATTGTAATTCATTCCTGGGTCATGGGGTTGATCTTATCTGAGCAAATTAATTCCAGCATGGTACTGGTTTGATGGAGGTTAATGCAACTATTCATGGTGCCCTCCACCACCTTTCACATCATTTTGTGGTCTTTATTAGCACATCCCCTCTTTTAGTAGTCATGCAACACATAACCATTTTCTATTAAAATAACAAAATTTACATTCATCAACCTTCTACACAAGGTCCATCAAATCAAATATTAACACTTTTAAGTTTTCCATAGTTCCTTGGCCCATATAGTTATATTTACAAACGGGGGGGAACAGGGTGTTACACTTGGGACCTTCATGCCTTGATGGCAGGCCTCCTCAATTTCGACAGTAGGTTTACATCATTGAACTCTGATGGGATGATTCCATGAATGTTCGACCTTAGCTCATTTATTCACATTCGTTGGAATGTAATAGGGTACCTTGGGAGTCATTGACATCATTGGTGATTTCCCTCGCACATGTTAACGATTTACCTCAATGATCGGTAATCAAGTGGTTTATACCATGTTCGATATAAAATTATCTATTCACATGGATAAATTCGTACGACATCGAGATTGGGATGAAGACCCTGGGTTGAGCGTTCACTCTATTATCTGGTTTTTCGAGGCTACGAAGGAGATCAATTGAGAATGTTGATATATATAATGTCACATAGATCCACATTGTATTGGTCTATGGGTATGTTTTATCACCTTGTAGCTCCACTGTGTATTTTCTGTGGCTACAATCAATTAATGTCATGGAGGTATGAATCCACATTATATCTCTAGTGGCCATATCCTTAGTCGGTATTTTTCATGGATACGCAATGTATTGGTCGGTGGTCGTGCTTTGAGTCATCTCGTATTCTGAGCATAGGTATACATGCCTCAGATATAGAACATATATGGGTAAAATCATGAAGATGGGTAACACTTTTGTGAGAATCGGTTCTCGAAAATTCCTAATGTCATTTTCTCGGCCAAAAAAATGTTGCTAGAAATTTTTTCGGCCGAAAATATGCACATCAAATTTAACGGCACCCTCAAAATTCGTGTACAATATTTTTTGGATGATTTTTTTTTCTGCGGTAAGCATATTTCAGCCAAAACATTTATTTTTAATGGATTCTGTTAAAAACTAGGTTTTGACCGAAAGAATATTTCGACCGAAACCCTGAAAATGGGACTGTTTGCACGAAACTACAAATTCTCTACAACTTACTTGATCTTTGGAGGTAGCAAACTCCTATAAATACTCAGAATTTAGTTTCGGAATTGATACCAACATTTTCAAAATTGAATCTACTTTCATTGCATATAATGTGTTTTCATTTTCATTGTTTTTATCCATTTTTATTTAATTTTATAAAACAATCACTGCATAATATTTTTAGGTGAGATTATGATTCAGTGAAATGAAAAATCCATATCTCTAAAAATACATGGTGGAAAATTTTGGAAAATTTATATTCATAATCCTTAAACTGTTCTCTTCAACAGGGTATTTTTAGATTTTACTTTTAAGTAAAAATTAAGATAGATAGATGGTGTGGGAAAACATGTGTTTAAAATCTATAATGTTTTTAGATTGGTCAATTTCAAATTATTCTAGAAATTATAATATTCATTCGTTAGATTGAAAACTATAGTCATCACAAAATAGAGTCTGTGTAGATTGTTCTAGTATATTTTATTTGTCAAAAACAAAAGTTTAATAATGGATACATTGTTGTGAGAAAAAATAACTCATTATCTTTCCCTTCATTTTTAAGGAACATACTATCAAACAATTTCCAAATTGACATATCAAATCTCAATAAAAAAAAAATTGAAAAATAGTTAGTAGAAAGCTAACAAAATTCTTCACAAGTTTTGTTTTTACAGTAAAGTAAAGTTCTAAATAAAAAAAAATACTTATGTTTACTGGAAGTTGAAGAACCTGTTAAAATAAAAAAATAATTGTCATAAAACAAGCAAAAGTGTTACCCATCTTCATGATTTTACCCATATTAATATTGTTTGATCATTGTTTGTAGCTTGTTCCAGTTTCTCCAACTCCACACCCTTGCATTGAAGAATTTGTAAATTGTTTTGGCCATCGGTTTCTCTTCCGGCCTCACACTTTAAGGGGCATTGTGTTACGCATCAAAATTTCACACTTAAGTACCTCACCCTAAGTGTTGCAAGTGTCGTAAAAGTGTCATATGCACCTTACTAAGTGTTACATACACCTTGACACCATGAAAGAACATTTTTCACAATCCTAGTCAATGAGGAGAAAAAACATATCATATGAAAGTCAAAATACTATGTTCACATGAATTATTTATTAATGTTCATAAAAAGGAAATTAATTTAGTGTGAGAATCCACCTCACATATAGTTTCTTAATCTCAAGGAGAGGTTGAAAATAGCATGGATGGTTGAGATATTTTCTCAAACCAAAATCCTAATTTGGTGGATCTTGAGAGATATTTCCTCAAAAAACTTAAGAGGTATTTTCTCCTTAAAATCCTTGAGAGATATTTTCTCCTTAAAAATCTTGGAGATCCCATTTTAGTGGATCTAGTGAGTGATCTTCTCCATGGTGGTTAAGCCCCCAAATCCTATATAATGAGGGATTTCCATGGATAAGAGGACGAATATTAGAGGTATCAAACCTTTGATTCTGAAGGGAGTTTGGAGATATCAAACTTATGATCATGGAATTCATGCAATGGGTGGACGAGGAGAGGTTGGAGGAGTTGCAACTCACATCATTAGTGGTCTGTAAGTTTTCTTTGTTCTCATTTAATATACTTGGCCTATTTCCTTCAAGTATGTGGTTCCATGTGCTTGTCTATCTTTAATTTGATTTGGATTGATGAATTTGCTTTGTCTAATCCATTAGAGTAGAAGGAATTTGTTTGTTTCTTGTTGTTCATTGCATGTATTGATTTGAGCCAGGAATTGGATCAAGATTGTGGATGCAAGAAACTAGGACAAACATCATAAACAAAGTACATCCTACTTTACCTTCTCCTCTATTTTTTGATAAGAAAAATGAGTTTATAGGAATGGTAGTGTACGAATGATTGTTTTTGTCTTGGTATAGTAGTCAGTAATCCAAGGAAACGTTATCCTATCCACAGGAGAATATTTCCATCCTACTGCCCACAAAATCTTCACTAATAGAGATATGTCCAAGGAACGATTAGATGGTGTTCATGATCAGAAAGAGAGATTTGTTTTCAAACTCAAGGGATCATTGTATGGCCTAATTGTATCCAGGAAATGGTAGAATTTGTTTGATTCCTTTTGAGCCAAAGTTTTACTAAAAGGGAGTATGATCATTTTGTTTGCATCAAAAGTTTCAATGGCATATTCATTATGTTGGTGTTATATGTTGATCATGTTCTTGTTGCAAGCCCAAAGATGTTTGAGGTTAGCTCATTAAGGCTCAGCTAGCCAGGGTGTTTCAAATCAAGGATCTAGGAGCAACAAAACAAATCTTGGACATAGAAGCACAGATAGAAAAAAAAATGGTAATTTGTGGTTGTCACAAGTCTATGGTGAAGATATGATGAGGTTCAGTATGAAGATTGTGAAATAGGTAAATATACCTTTAGCCTTCCATTCTAAGTTTTCTTCAAGTTTATGTCATGATAGTAAGGAAGAAAATGATTATATGCCTCATGTACCTTATGCAAGTACAATATGAAGGTGGATGTTTTTGATGGAGTTTTCAGTTGGTGTTGTCATTCAACACATAGAAAAACCAGGTAAAGAGCATGGAAGTGGGTAGTTCAATATATTAGAAGAGTATTACCTAGTAGTTGTAGTGATTTAATTTTTGATTATGTTGATTTAGTGAAGATGGAGTGATCCATACTAGAGAAAACTATACAAACATGTTCAGTCAATTAGTATTAGTATTGTTAGAGAAACTACATTGGTGTTTTGCTTCTCTTGGCATTTGTGTGAGAGTTCAACGCGTCCATAATTTGACAGTTCGAATATCATTTTGGGAGGTTAATGAACAACCGAACAAATATAATATTTATGTGTGAACAACGAAATAAATGTAATATTTAAGTTTGTAGCCTGTAGAGGCTTATAAAAAACTGTAAGCATGTTTTGTAATATTGAGCAATAAAACAAATGTAATATTTATGTGTTTAACCTGTAAAACCTTATAGAAAGTTCTAAGCATGTTTTGTATCTTTGATATTGGGCAATAAAATGCCGCAGTATTCCCCGTATCTAATGCCCCAGATTGGGCTTAGCCATAAAATAACCACACATAATGTTTAGTTGTGTACAACTTATATTCATATGTTTTATTTCTTATCAACGTAATATAAAAATACACATATTTATATTTCAATGCCTTTTTGTTGTTGTCTTCAACTTCAAGTAAAAGCACGAATGTGTTGGTAATTGATGTGCAGTCTTGTCAATCATCTGACATGATGCAATCTATTTACAGTTTTCTTTTATGTCAGTTAGTATTCAGATATAGATTGTCTCACTAAATAATGCATGCAAAATGCATGAGTAGTTTTCTAAAATCAATTGTTGTAAGCATTCAATCAGGAGCAGCTAATTGTTTTTTCTATGAGGCTATGTATTGTTATAAAGATCAAGGTTGATCACAATGAACGCAACCTTTTTTGTGCAATTACAAATCTTTCTTCTTTCTATGATACTGTGATTTAATCATTTAGTATTTAGTATATTGTTATGCTATTTCATTGAATAATTATCTAGTCCATAGATAGGCTTGCATAGATCCTTCATTTGGTATTAGAGCTGGTTGTTGTTTTAGGGCAATCATGTCAAACTCTAATTCATTGCCCATTCCAGAATTTAATGGAAGTGATTATGATTATTGGTGCATCAAGATGATGACGTTTTTGATAGGGAAAGATCTATGGGAGATTGTAGAAACGGGTTATGCAGAGCCAGAAGATTGGACCACTCTTAATGCAAATGATAGAGTAGCTAAGAAGGAATCTAGAAGGAAGAATGCTCAAGCTTTATTTCATATTCAAATTACTCTTGATAAAAGCTTGTTTCCAAGAATTGCAGGTGCAAAGACAGCAAAGGATGTATGGAAGACTCTACAAGAAGCTTACCAAGGCATTGATCAGGTCAAAGTTGTCAAGACATTGAAAAGAGAATTTGAGAATTTGAAGATGCAAGAAGCTGAAAATGTAAGTGATTATTGTGTGAGAGTAAAACATGTAGTAAATAAAATGGCTACTTCTGGAGAAATTGTGGACAAAGAGGTTTTGATTAAAAATGTGTTGAGGTCTCTAACACCAAGGTGGAACCATGTTGCCATAATCTTTGAAGAAAGAAAGGATTTGTCTACTCTTGAGTTTGATCACCTAGTTGGATCTCTTATATCTCATGAAGAAAGATTGATAGATTCATTTGGAGAAAGTGGTGAGAAATCTTTTTCTTCAAAATTTCAAATTACAAAGAATGAAGATGTCAACACTAGAAGTAAAAGAAACCAAAGCCAAGGTAGAGGTCAAAATCAGAATTATCCAAGAGGAAGAGGTAGAGGAACATTTGATAAAAGAAATATCCAATGTTATTATTGTAAAAGGTATGGCCACTTTGAAAGGGATTGTAGATTAAAAGAAGGTAATAATAATAAAGGTGTTAATTATGCTCAATAAGGTGATGAATCCTCTTAACAATTTATTTTTATCTTATGACAAAGCTGAAAATGGCACTAAAGATATTTGGTATTTATATTCAGGGTGTTCTAACCACATGTTAGGAAATAAGAAGCTATTTTCTACAATGGATGAGAATTTCAAATCCAAAATCAAGATGGCTGATGACAAAGCATTGGAGGTTGTTGAAAAAGGAGCTATGGAAGTCCATACTAAAGAAGGTATGAAAAGTGTTAAAGACATTTATTACACTCCACAATTAAAGCATAATTTATTGAGTGTTGGCCAATTGTATGAGAAAAATTATAAGGTGGTGTTTGAAAATCAACAATGTACAATTTATGATAAGAATAGAGGCAATAGGGTGGTTATAGTTGTGCCTATGTCAAAGAATAGGATGTCCCCATTGATGTTTGGAGAACATAACAACCATCTTTCCAATATGGCATATGAAGAAAAAAGTTGGTTGTGGCATCTGAGGTATGGACATTTGAATTTTCATAGTGTGAAGCTTCTAACATCAAAAGAATTGGTTTATGGTTTGCCTAGGGTTCAAGAACATAAGGATATTTTTGAAGGATGTGGTAAAGGAAAACATGCAAGAGAGAAATTTTCAAAAGGAAATGCATGGAGGGCCCAATATCCACTTTAGTTAGTTCACTCAAACATTTGTGGTCCTATGCAGTCAAAGAGTTTGGGTAAGTCATCATATTTTATTACTTTTATTGATGATTACTCACGAAAGTGTTGGGTTTATTTTTTGAAGACTAAGGATGAAGTCTTTGATACATTCAAGAGGTTTAAAGCCCTTGTGGAAAATGAAAGAGGTTGCAAAATCAAGTGCTTAAGGACTGGTCGTGGAGGATAATTTTGTTCAAAATCTTTTAAGATTTTTTTTGATATGAATGGCATCAAAAGACAACTCACCACTGCTTACACACCTCAACAAAATGGAGTAGCAGAGAGGAAAACTCGTACAGTGGTGGAAATGGCAAGAAATATGTTAGAAACCAAGGGATTAAGAAATTCTTTTTGGGGTGATGCAGTTGCTACATCTGGATATGTTCTCAATAGATGTCCCACAAGTGCACTTGATATGATGACTCCATATGAAGCCTGGTATGAAAAAAAACCTAATGTTAATCATTTTAGAGTCTTTGGTTATGTAGCCCATGTCCATGTAGTTGATCACAAGAGACAAAAGTTAGATCCAAAAAGTGAGTTATGCATTTTTGTTGGATATAGTGAACAAATTAAGGCTTACAGGTTGTATAATCCCCTCACTAATAGCATTGTTGTGTCAAGAGATGTAATTTTTTATGAAGGGGGAGTTTATGGTCATCAAAAATTCCATGATGATATGTTTAAATCTGTTTTGGATAAGGATATTATTGATGATATTGATAATGAGCAGCCCACTAATATTTCAGCTCCAAGTTCTACAAATCCACCAAGTAGCCCCTCACCTAATTCTTGAGTTACAAGTGCAAGCCCAACATCAAATTCAAATTCTGCAATGAAGGTAAGAAGATTAAGTGACATTTATCAAAGGAGTAAAAGTCCAACACATGAAGAAAATCCAATAGGTGAGACAGTAAATTTTTCTTTACTTTCCAAGGCTGATTTTGAACCATCATGTTTTAAAGATGCATGTACTAATGAGGTTTGGTTGCAAGCAATGCAAGAAGAGATAGATTCTATTCACAGGAATGATACTTGGAAGCTTATAGAACTTCCACGTGACAAGAAAAAGATTGGTACTAAATGGGTCTACAAGACTAAGTAAAATAGTGATGGGAGTGTTGAAAGACACAAGGCAAGATTAGTTGCTAAAGGCTTCACACAAAGGTAT
>SNQJ01S0176598.1:0-11146 GCA_010110895.2 Picea sitchensis | reverse complement strand
ACATATGTCTTTTGTCATTCAACTCTTCACATGTTGTATTGTTTTCCTAGATTAATTTTCTGCTTTCCTAGTTATTCTTTCAATGATTTCCTAGATTAATTTCATTTCAACAATTTAGATTAGATTACTTCTACTTTAGTCCTGCATATATAGTGTATGTTCTTCGTAAGCCTACAAACCTCGGATTGAAAAAATAAATAGTTGGGCAAGTACTAAAATGGAATTAAACGACAATATTTCCACCTAACATTTTGGCGTCGTTGCCGGGAAAGCACGATGGATTGAAGTTTAGTTTGATTTTCTTGCAAGCGTAACTAGAGTGTGAATTTCAATTTCAGCAAGTGTGCTTGATTTTTGCAACTATGAAGAGGCTTTCATGTGTTTCAGCAAGTATGATTTTCAGTTTTTTTATTTTGATTTGGGTGTTGTAGGAACCCCTTTTGCAATATGATTTAACCATGAGTGTCATCTTGGAAAAGCTCGCTCAGATCCTGGCGAAAACTGAGATTTCTTCTTCACAAGAAGAGGAGATCTTGAAAACAGCCCAGATCTTAAATACTCCTCCAAAAACAAACGAGAAATCAACATATAAGGAACTTGAGGAAGACAATGAGGAGTTGTAGCAAGATCTTAGAGAGGAAAAATGTGCCTATGAAAGCATTATCGAGCAATGGTTCCAGGTAAGTACTCGATTAGCTCCATTTTTTTATTTTTATTTAGAAAGTTTGCAGTCACAACAAATAGATTCATTCATTCTCGTAAAATCATATTTTTCATTTGAAAAATTGTCATTTAACATAGTGTTGTTACTGTTATGTGAATGGCTCCAATGGAAATTTGCCTACACGTAACTAATTTTTAATTCCATTTAGCATAGAGTAGGTAGGTTTTAATTTTCAGTTTTTCTTTTACCTAGAATAAGTATGCTCTCCTCTGTGCTTCGTGCGATCGCGAGGATCAAAAAATAGGAATGATTTTGATTTCAGGAATGAATGTCTTTGCATCCATCCTTTGACTTGCAAATAAACACAGTAAAAAAAATAAAAAATTGTAGACGGATAAAACACAACGACAATTTTCATGGTTACACCGTGCTGATAAATAATTTTTTTTTTACATATTGTTACAACATGTTGTTACAACATGCTAATACAACATGATGATACAATGAAAATTGTACATGCTAGTACAACAACATTTTACATGTTACAGCGAAATTTTACTGTAACAGTGATTGAATAATAAAAACAGTAGTGGCGTTAGGATAAAATAAAACAAAACAAAAATAATAATAATAATAATTGTGTGTTCATCCTGGACCTGCAAGTATAAAAACACAAATGAATAAAACAAAACCAAATTTTACATATTGTTACAGCATGCTGAACAGTAAAAATTTTCTATGCTGAAACAATGAAATTTTTACATGCTGAGACAGTCGTTGTTACAACAAGTTGTTACAGCGAAAAACTTTCATGTTGTTACAGCGAAATTTTTCAGGCTGATACAGTGAATTTTATATGTTGAAATAGTAACGCTTTTTGCTGTAACAATGATTAAACAATGTCATGCTTGCGCTCTTCTCATTTTTAACTTCCAGTCTGGTCCATTTTATTTATTATTTTTGATGCCATCCTTTTTCCAGCCTCATCCTTTCACATTCGAACCTACATTCTATAACCTGCCAATAATCAAATCATCAAAAGATAAAGCTCTTGTTTACAAACCCAACCAAATAAAAATAATGATAAACGTTGATTAAAAAGGTCAACGAATCAACTAAAATTTCAAATCCCGATCATGGTCTTTGCAAATTTTGGTTGTTACAGCTCCCTACCATTTTTTCTTGTATTTGCTAAAGTCTAGTGGGAATAAAATCTTTCAATGCTTATTAGTCATTAAAAACTACGGAAAGATAGCCTTTATTCGCTAAATTAAGAGGGAGATCTTGTAACAATTAAAAACGATCTTTTTCTTATTTTCCCATAACAGATTACCATGAAATATGGGCCACATCCTAACTGCGTAACTATTATTAATTATCTTTTGATATTGTTATGATCAAACTGAATTTTTTAATAAATTTGCCCAACGGAATTATCTAAATTGAGATATGTTCCCAATCTTATTGTTGGATAGGCATCAAAATTTCTTTGTCAAGGTAACGGATGATCAGGTTTTTCTTAATTCAATCAAAAAAATGTTTGATCACAGATTCATGAGCTCTAGGTGGTTGATCACAGATTCGTAAGCTAGTTGTTCATGTTGGTGATTAACCAACTGTTGACGGGCAAAATTGACCGCTCGTCAACTGGAAGAGTGAATCCGGTCCGGAGTTGTCTACCTAACCCAAGATGTTTGGATTAATCCACTCTGACAGGTTTAGCGGCTCTGTTGGCTGATCTAAGTCCTAAGAAAGTGAAAAACAAAACTAAAGAAAATAACTTAATGAAAAACACTCGCTGAAAACTATATACAAATCTAAAATATACTTACAGTTTACTAACTAATATTTATAAAATAGATATACTTATTATATGTACAATATATCCAAATGATTATATGTCTAATATATGTCTAACATTTACAGAATGCAAATTTTAATCTAAATCTGCGAAACTCAAATATGGATTGATTTATGACAGCAAAACTATCATTCAATCTTTTTTATTTTTTTTATAACTTTTACAAACAAGAAATGAAAATAGCAACTGTCAAATTGAAAAACAAAGATAACAAACAATACAATATATTTAGACTACAAGAAATTCCTATATTAATTAAACTAATGAAATAAAATGAGGGAACTAACCTGTAATCGCATCTCCCATTTGTCCTGCATACAGTATCCAATTTCGCTATTTGATGAGGTAAACCGCATTAAATATTACAAATGCTTCTCGTAAATGCGAAGAAGAAATGATTGAATGCTAATGAAAGAACATATAAGAGAAGTAATGACAACAATTCTATGATCTCACAAATGGTCACACTGAGATAAATCCGGCTGTGAAAATTTGTATATAAATGTTCAATGAATAAAGAAGATTAATCTTCTAATCTCAAATTTGAACAGAGTAATTACTTTATGTAATATAAGGGACATAAAACACGAACATCATATAAATTTCATCACATCAATCTGTAATAAACCATGATATCTAAAGTAGTCACAATTTAATTACAAATCAAAATGACCAAAACTTGAATAAAAATATGATATATCGAAGCTAAAGCTGTACCAATATCAACTTCCATTCAAGAATGTCAATCATGAATCCATAG
The DNA here is from genome assembly GCA_010110895.2 of Picea sitchensis. Lineage (NCBI taxonomy): Eukaryota > Viridiplantae > Streptophyta > Pinopsida > Pinales > Pinaceae > Picea > Picea sitchensis. Next base: position 7,861 of record SNQJ01S0176598.1, on the reverse strand, counting down.
TTTTTGCTCCCAGGAAGCAATGGTATTTAGTTTACAAAACAATACATTTATATAGGTTACAGGATCAAAACATTTCCTGTGGATATCATCTATTTTGTTCCAAAAATTGTGGGGGATGCAACCTCCCAGATTCTACTTGATATCAAAACTAACAGACTATTCTAAAACAACATAAAAAAAATAGCATGTTGAGAGTTGCCACCAGTGGTTCAAATATCCTTCAGAAATCGTAGGTTCCTGAAAACACATAAGAATAAAAGATTTCAAATGCATTTTCAATTATTAAAACAAGTAATTCGAATTTTAGTAACTAGCTACAGAATCTAACGATTCTGTAGCTAGTTATAATTATAACTAGAATCGTATTTTATTGAATCAATCAAAACAAACTAGAGGTAATATGTGCAAACAAATCATGTATTCTAATTTAAAATAGCTAGAATCGTCCTAAACTTATATTTTAACAATCATACCTCAAATTAAGGGATTTGACTTAATCAAGCAATCTTTGAATTCACAATGGCAATCGTTGCTTCCACGTTCTTAAAAACAACAGACTCTGTGGTTTTTTGTCGTTTATCTTTGGTTTGAGCTACGGATTGTAGTCTGTCATTCTCTTTCGTTAGAAAATTCACCTAGTCTTCCAAGGATTTTAGCCGAGACTGAATTAAAGGCACGTCTTTGTAATACCTATCGATCCATGATCGACATTCGCTACATTGCGGCTAAATAGATTGTGTATTAGCAGTGATAGTATTAACAGGTGGGGAATTTTCCATTTGACTTGTAGGTTCACTACTGAGTTTGATTCCAGGGAAATCGGGATTATCTTTAAGACACGGTGGAAGGTTTGTAACATAATCATAGGGTTTACCAGAGCAAAGTCCATACGAATATGGATATTCTTCAGTTAAAAATCTTTCAATTTCTGAATCAGAATCTTCACTTAACACAATTGCGTTTTGGTCTGCACAGGGATTAGGTTTATTTCAGGCACATCGTGAAACCCAACGAGCATCTCTTTTACTCTTATAATTGTTATCAACATTGCCTTTACACTTTTTCTTTGCGGAATTTTTAACAAACTTAACACCACCTTTGGGATACGAATCTGGTAGAGTGTCGGGTTGGGTGGTGTCAGGATAGGTCGAGGGTTCCACATTAGAAATAGGATCATAGGGCAAGAGAGAAGGAGGAGGGATGGTAGGCTCGACGAGGGTTTCTGTGATGACAGACTTGTCAACCTGTCCTATTTCACTACTAACAAAACCATTTCTTAACAGGAAGGCATCCCAACAATCATCGTTTAATTTCAACTGATGTACAATAATAATCTTGATCAAACAATGGTGAAACAGGCTAGAATCAGATTTTTGCCTTTTAAAATGCTTTGCCATTTTGTATAGAATTCAAAGGAGAAAATAGGGCATGTTTAGGGGAAAATCGATAAAACTCATGAGCAACCGCAAGTGATATAAGAAAACCAAACCATATCTCCCCTCACAGGTAACAAACTATTTGACAATAGCTAATAGATCGTGCCATCTAGGTTTAAGAGTTGAAACGGGCATACCTCTGTCACAGCTGGTAATCCTCCTTGAGGTGAACAACAATGACTAGGGAACCTCTTCAACCTTTGAGTTTTTAAACCACTTTTGTCCCACCGCTGGCAGACCGGTGGGTTGGCTAATAAAATATTCGTTTAACTCAAGCTGGACGTCTACTATTTTAGCTCTGCAACCATCGAACGTTAACGTGAATTCTTTAGAAAATGTTAAATTAAAACCCTCGAACTTTTCAACAAACACACGCCAACCATTCCTCTCTAAGTCTTCTCTGGCATTATCAATCGATAACAATGTCTGGACACCGTTGGGCTCAATCCTCACCACATGAGCCATGGCTAATAGCTAGGAATCGACATGGGATTCGATGGTAGGGTTTGACAGAATAAGCACAGAGCCATTGCCCCGAGCTTCCCTAACGTCATGCAAAGACAACTCAAAATGGTAGGCAAGAGTGTTAATTGCTATGCGTGTGAGAAAATTCGTATAGATCAAGGCCATGCAAAACATAATACCACATTGTACTTGGAATGACACCTCAACATAATGGTACACACAAAGATCATAACAGTTGAAAACAATCGTATGCATATCCACGATTTGATCACAAAATCAATATGTCAAATAAACAATTGAATCAAAGATTTTATAAATTAAAACCCCATTAACATTAGTCGAATGCTAAATGGGTGGTGGTTTAATACATATGTAACCAAGGTGTGTTCGAGACCAAGGGGTTATAACCATGGAAACAACTATGTTCATATCAAAATAAGACAAATCGATGATAAACCATATGAACATTAACCCTTTGATGAAATCAAACATGAATTCCAGCTGTGAGTTTTCATGCTCACATTCATGAAAACAAAATCGAAAAGAAGGAACGTAGAAAGAAATGAGTAACAAGCGTTGTTTAATGAAAAAGATTGTGATGAGTGATGAGAATTTAAAAACCCTGTGTAGGTAGCTTGTAAAAATAGAGATTAATATGGCTGCCAACAATGGCGACACACTGGTAGAAGTAGTTATCTCTGCCAAATGAACGAGTCTAGATTAGGATAATCAGAAAAAACTTCAAATAGAAAACAACTAAGAAACTGTTTGAACATCATTGTCAATTATAAAACATTCCAGTTTCAGATTGCTTGTTATTTTAAAAGACGAAAACTGATGACAATCTCGACAAAAGAGAGTCACGATTTTAAGAGGTTAAAATCTTCAATACTGTTGACAGAGCCGTTGCTGCCAGCAGGCGTCCATAACCTCAACAGGGATGCCATTTAACCCACTCAGATATCTGTATCCTGCCAATAAGTTCCAGATCATAATGAAAGACATTTAAGGTCAAAAGATTCCATATCTAAGAATTTTCATATACCTGACATTGCTTCGCTGCCAGCGGGCCTGTTCAGTACCCCGACGAAGTTATCTTGGTGTCATGCATGCATTTACCCGCTGCCAGTAGACTTGTTCAATATCCTGGTGGGTTTACAAGCACTTCCCACAGCTCTCTAAAGGTTTATTTAGTTTTAAATATATTTAATAGAGCGGGGTGACACTGAAAATCCTGATTTTTGAAAATATTTTAGTAAATTACAGACCTTGAGGAATATTTTTTTTTTTTTTTAACTATCCTTCATTAAGATCTAGAGATAGTTTGTTAATAAACTGACTTTCGATGGCGGGGAGACATCTCTAAGTTGTTCTCTTACGGAACAGGGACAGCGTAAGAAGAAATTTTTATGGATGATCGTGAATAGCTTCAGTTACAGATTGAAATCAAGAAACACTTTCCAAACAACAAACTTTCTTTAACATGGCTACGAAATTCAAAAAAATATCATAATTGATGTTTTAACAATCTTCAGTAGTTATTTTAGAGGGGAAATTTTTATGTTCTCTTTGTCTAAAACAGTTCATAGTGCAGGTATGTGTGTCTGAAAATAAAAATTGATAAGCATAAGGGAAGAATCAAAGCAAAACAACAAAGAAAAACAAAAGGCAAGCAAAACAAAAATATTTACACAGTGTACATGGGAGTGTCATCAGGTGAAATACCTTTTTAAAGCTTGGCCATTTACCGTATAGGCGTCTGGCTGTCCCTCTAAATTCTGTAATCGGAAGGAGCTAGGACCCAATTTCTCATCAATCAAGAATGGTCCTAGCCACAAGTTCTGAAACTTTGTATGCTCTCCTTTTCCCTCATGCGGTTTGTCCCATTTTAGGACAAGGTCACCTACCTCAAAATTTATGTCAGAGGCAGAATTGGAATCAAACCAGCTTTTAACAATGAGTTGATGTTGATCCAATTTCCGTTTCGCTTGAGCCCTCACTTATTCTAATTTTAACAAAGCGTTAATTTGATTCTCTAAAAGGGGACAATCCTCTTCTTGTATTTTATACGACAACTACAGAGAGGGAAGGAGAATATGTGGTGGCAGAATTGCCTCTCTTTCGTAAACGAGAAAGAAAGGTGAGTTACCCACAACAGTTTTTGGAGTCACTCTATTAGCATAGATTGCGTTTAACAGTGCATTATGCCAATTTTTATGGTTTTCAGAGACCGTTCTCTTGATAATTTTGATCAGATTTTTATTAGTTGATTATGCCAATCCATTGCCTTGAGGGTAATAGCTGGCAGAATATTTTAGTTTAATTCCTTTTTCTAGAGTGAAATCACTCATCTCAAGAGACAAAAAATAGGAAGCATTATCAAATACCAGGCAGTCAGGGATACCAAAACGAGTAATAACATTTGAATTCAAAAAAGATATTACCTAACTGGTATTTACAAATTTTAATGGGGAAGCTTCAGACCACCTGGTAAAGTAATCCATGGCTGTTATGATAAACTTATGTTGCTCTGAGGATGGCATATTAATTGGACCTATAATATCTAGACCCCACTGCTGAAAAGGGGAGTCTACTAAAACAGGTTGCAGAGGGAAGGTTGGTTTTTGTATTCGTCCGGATGCTTTCTGACAAATTACACACTTGCGACATAAATCATGAGCATATTTAAAAAGTGTGGGCCAGTAGTAACCTTCTCTTAGTACTTTATGGGCAGTGGTATCTCCACCAAAATGCCCACCAGCTTCTCCTACGTGCAATTCCAATAAGACCTTTTCTGCTTCATCTTTCTCAAGACAGCGCATTAGTACTCCATCAAAATTTTGATGAACCAAAATACCATTAATCAGCTGAAAAGAAGAAGATTTTAATCTTAGCGCTCTTCTTTTTGTGGGATCCAAGTGACGGGGAGTTGACCCATGTTCAAGATAAAATTTTATATCATCATACCAGGAACTAACAGGGTTTTGTGCACAGCAGATTAAATTTTGGTAGTGCTATCCTGGATTCGACATATCATTTTCCCCTTGTTGTCCTGCAGCTGAGTCAGCGACTAACTTTCATAACCCTTGACCTCTCACTATTTGTGCTGGGGTGATTTCTATGTCATACTCTTGCAAGGATGTGACCCAGTTTCCCCTTTTTTCGCCTAGTTCTTTTTGTACTAACAGATTTCTGACAGCCGGGTAAGGGACAATGATTTTCGTCCTAGATTTCAAAAGATAAGATCGGAAGTGCTTTACTGCCTTAAAAACAACATAGGCTTGTTGATCTACTGTTGGGTAATTAAGTTCTTCCCCTTTGAAGGTTGAGCTCATAAAGGAAATTGGGACTTCATTGTTTTCAGCATTCTTTTGAGTTAGGACAGCGGCGTAAGAGCAGTCATAAGCGAATGTGTAGAGAGTGAAGTCTTGCGAAAAGTCGGGGCTCATTAGAGAAGGAGCGTCTATTATGGCCCTTTTTATTGAATTAAAAGCCTGGTTTTCTAAAGGTCCCCAATGGTATTGTACGTCCTTTTTTATTAGGTTTTGTAATGGTCTCACCATTTCTGAAAAGTTGGGGACGAATCTCCTGACAAAGTTTATCTAACCTAAGAAAGATTGCATAGACTTTTTTTACGAGGGAGGGGGGAGTTTCGAAATGAATTGAGTTCTTTCAGGGTCGATAATCATCCCTTCGCTTGATACAATAAATCCTAAGAGATTACCTTGTTCTACTGCGAAGATAGATTTTTTAGGATTCAAAGAAGTGTCGTACTTACGACATCGCTGTAGAACGGATCTTAAATGAACTGGATGATCTGCTTTGTTTTTCGAGAAGATAGTAATGTCATCCAGGTAAACTGTGACAGATTGATTGATTAAGCCTCGGAAAGTGATGTACATCACTCTCTGGAAAGTGGCACCAGCATTTATGAGTCCAAAGGGCATCTTCCTGTAAGCGTAGGTGCCCCATGGAGTGTGGAAGGTGGTTTTAATTTGATCTGGAGGGGACATCAGGACTTGGTTATACCTTGAAAAACCATCCAATAAGGATAATCTTTCAGAACTAGATACCTGTTGAAGGATCTGTTCCATGGGTGGGACAGGATAGTTGTCTTTATCAGATGCTCAATTAAGATTTCAGAAATCGACACATAGTCGGATTTCACCACTCTTCTTCTGGACATGGACAAGATTAGAGACCCATTGCATGTGCCTAACTAGGAATATTATCTTAGTGTTCAGAAGTTTATTTAATTCCTTCTTGACAATTGGTTCGAGTTTTGGATGCATTTTCCTTAACTTTTGTTAAAAAGGTTGGGTTTGGGGTTTCATAGGAATAACGTGTTGTATGATGTTAGGATCAAAGGTTTTTAGGTCGTCGTACGTCCAAGAAAAAACATCTTTGAATTATTTAAACAATTTAATAAGCGTTGTTTTTTCTTGTTCAGAACATCCCACCCCATATTAATGCACTGTGGATTGTCTTTAGTTCCCAAGTTTACTTTTTCATACATTAAAGAGGAACTATTCGTTTTACAGTTCACTGATTTTTTGAACTTGTCCTGAAGATCATAAAAATTTTCTAATCTAACTACATATTTCGGGATAGAATTTACCATGTTTGATGAAGATTCAGGAGATCTTGGATCTGGTATTACCGTAAAGTCACGAAGATTTTCGTCATGAGTACCTTCGTCAATTACTGTGCCCTAGAAAGTTTCTTCCATATGCAGGAAACTTATAATCTATTGATCGTCATCGAAGACTCTCCAATTCGTGATGTTGTCGGGGACGGATGGCCTGAACAATAGCTCGACGGAGAATGCATTCGAAGATAAGCCTTCTGCAGGGAAAAGTTTTGAAGCTACATTAGCTAACAAGTCAACTTCCAAATTATTAAATCTAGGAATATAATTTATGTTAAATGCAGAAAACTTATTCATCAAATTCCATACCTCAGATTGGTAGATTTTAAGGTGCAGAGATAAACAGTGGATATAATTTTTTATCTGTCTAACCACAATTTCTGAATCACCAAAGATAGTCAAATTTTGAACATTCATATCTAATGATTTCCTGAGGCCTTGCAATAAATCCTCATATTTTGCTGTGTTGTTTGTACATTCAAACTCTAACTTGCACGCAATCAGGGTTTTCTTACCTGCTAGATCAATAATCATGGAGCCTGCACCAGCTCCTTCCTTGGATTTTGACCCGTCAAAGTAAAGAGACCATATTTGATTTTTGTCAGGTGCATGTGACCATTGGGTAGAAGTTGCTGGCTGCATATATGTCAAAATTTCAGACTGTTGTTCTGGGTTAGTGATAGCAGAAGTTTCGGCCATGAAATTTCCAAAAAAGGTATCCATCCCTTGTATTTCGGGTGAATCAGCAGAAGGTGTGAATGGCTCATTGAGATCATTTAAATATGTCACTGTGAACTTTAGGTAACGTTCACGATTTACCTTGATTCTGTTGGGATTTCCATTCTCGGGCAGCCACAAGTGGGACCAATCTGTCGCAAAATAGCCATGTAGTTGTTCTGACCAGTCTCTGCTTAAAAACAAACCATAAACTTCTGGGATATCTACAACAATAATATCAATCACTTGATGAACTTTAGGGTTAGACAACAATCTTATAAGCACATTTCTCAATTCGCCTATAACTTTAACACTAGTTCGATCAAGCTGGATGATATTCAAGGTGGATGGTTGAACTTCAGCATTAATCTTCTGATGCACAGACCATGGCATTACGTTAGATGACGCTCTTGAATCTACAATACGGTTGTCCACGTTCCTATTGAAGATTTCAAAAGTTAACAAAAATGGAGGGACATTTCTGCGAGTACTAATGGTGGAAGCTTGTTTCTTTTTACTCGCGGCCTCTAAAACTAATTTATCTACATTTGTTACATTATTTACAGGAAGGTCTCTTTTCTCATGAGAATCAGAA
>SNQJ01S0176597.1:0-16244 GCA_010110895.2 Picea sitchensis | reverse complement strand
GAGGTCAGGCGCAGGACCTGTTGAGGTAGGTTCCTGGGGTGATGTCGTCAAGTGGTATCAGAGCTTAGAAAAGCTTCTTTTCTTTCTGTAGCAGGAAGAAGGAAGATTCTCCATGCCACCGAGGAGAAGAGATAGACAATCACCTGATCCAGAGGAGGAAAGGGAGATGTCCAGAGGAAGGGGTAGGCAAGTGCATAATCCAGAAGTAGAAATAGATCTGCATAACATACGCGCCAGAGTTGTGGACGTGGAGACAAAACAGAGGCACATAGCTGATGTAGGAGATATCAGTGAGTCCGAAAATGAAGATGATACTGGATATGAAGAAGAAGAAGTTGCAGCAGAAGATTCCACAAACAAACGTTTGATAAAATCTATTTCTAGAATGGGTGCAAAGGCGAAGATGGACATTCCAGTTTATGAAGGAAACTTGGATGCATAGGAGCTTCTAGACTGGATTATAGCTCTGGAGACATAGTTCGACTATGAAGATGTCGAAGAAGACAAGAAGGTCAATCATGTTGTCACAATATTGAAGGGACATGCAACATTGTGGTGGGATGAACTACAAGCTGACAGACGCTGCAAAGGCAAGCAAAAGATCAAGAGCTGGAACAGGATGATTGCAAATATGAAGGCCAAATTCATCCCCAGGGATTACCAGAATAATCTGTTCAGGAGAATGAAGAACCTGAGACAAAAGATGATGTCAGTGAAAGAATATACTGAGGAATTTTATAGGCTGAACATCAGGGCAGGTCATCGTGAAAGCAATGATGAAAAAGTAGCCAGGTATATGAATGGCCTGAGATATGAGATTCAGGATGAGATGAGCATGGTAACCATCTAGACGGTGGAAGATTCTTATCATATGGCTCTGAAAGAAGAAGAGAAGCTAAGACGAAAGAAGAGTTGGAGGGGTTGAGGCAGGAGTCATCCCAGAGGTAAATCAGTTGCCCAAGATAGATATCAGAATCCCAAGGAGGACTGGAAGAAACCACCGACACAGACAGAGAGAGGTGGAAGCTCACAACGAGGGAAATATGCTGAATAGAGAGGACAACATACTGAGCAAAGAGGAGGGTATGCTAATAATAATACTTTTCCTTGTACTAGAGGTCGGGGAAGAGGAAGAGGTGGAGTAATCACATGCTTCACATGTGGAAAGAATGGACACAAGTCTTATGAGTGTCCTGATAAAAGAAAGAGGTTGGAGAGACTCACATCGCCAAGGCACAGAGGCGAGATGTTGAGGCAGAATACGCTGAAGGCGGAAGATCGCTGATGATGCGAAAAGTTCTTGTGACACCCAAAAAGGAGGTGGAGAGTTCAGTCCAAAGGACCAGACGTTTTAGGACCACTTGCAAGACCAAGGACATGGTGTGCAAGGTCATTGTAGATAGTGATAATATGGATTATCTCGTATCTATAGAGATGGTAGAGAAGATGGAGCTGGAGACGATTGAACATCCAAGTCCATATAAAGTTTCATGGCTACAAAAAGGACATCAGGTAAATGTCACTAAACAATGTTTAGTTGAGTTTAAAATAGGTGGATATAATGATAAGATACTCTGTGATGTTATTCCTATGGATGTTTGTCATTTATTGCTGGGTAGACCATGGAAATATGACAAAAATGTGATTCATGATGGGAAGATGAACACATACACCTTAGAAAATAATGGGAGAACTCACATGTTGCTTCCAATCAAAGATAAGGAGGTGAAGCCAAAAGTAAGCAACAGGGTACTTCTCATGAGTGGGAAGGAACTTCTTAATGAGGTTAAGAAAAAGGAAGATCCACAGTTCTTTGTGGTCAGAAATCCTAGGATTGTTTTGACCAGCACAAGAGTGGATGATTTGCCAAAAGAAGTTCAAGAACTCCTGGAAGAGTTCACTGACATAATAGTGGATGAATTACCTTGTTTGTTGCCACCTATCGGAAGTGTGAGTCACCATATTGATCTCATACCTGGAGCCAGTTTTCCAAACAAAGCCACGTACAGATTGACGCCACAGGAGAATGAAGAGGTTAAAAGGCAGGTCCAGGATTTGTTGGACAAGGGTTTGGTCAGGGAAAGTTTGAGCCCGTGTGTTGTTCCGACAGTACTCAGTCCGAAGAAAGACAGAGGCTAGAGGACGTGTACTGATTCAAGGGCGATTAATAAGATAACTATCAGGTACAGATTCCCATTGCCAAGAATGGATGATTTGATGGATTGCTTAAGTGGAGCAAAATTCTTTTCAAAGATTGATCTGAAGAGCGGATATCACCAAATTCGTATGAGGGAAGGTGATGAATGGAAAACAACATTCAAGACAAATGAAGGGATGTATGAATGGATTGTTATGCCGTTTGGCTTAGAAAATGTGCCAAGTAACTTTATGAGGTTGATGAATGAAGTCCTGAAGGATTTCATCGGAAAATTTGTTATCATATATCTGGATGATATACTAATTTTTAGTAAAACGAAGACTGAACATCTGAAGCATTTGGCCATTGTGATGAAGAGATTACAACAAGAGAAGCTGCTGATAAACATGAAGAAGTCCTCATTCATGAAGATAGAGCTCATTTACTTGGGATTTGTTATTTCTGCAGATGAGTTGAGGATGGATCCAGATAAGGTGGAGGTAATAAAAAATTGGCCATCACCAAGGAACATATTTGAGGTGAGAAGTTTTCACGGGTTGTATAGTTTCTACCGAAAGTTCATTAGGAATTTCAATGGAATCAATGCAACTATGATGGATACAGTGAAGAAAAGACATAAATATTTTCACTAGACAGAAGAAGCCGAAAAGAGTTTCAATTTGTTGAAGAGGAAGATCACGGAACAACCTGTTCTGGTGTTGCCGGATTTCCGAAAAACATTTCAAGTGAAATGCGATGCAAGCGGGTTTGCAATCGGGGTGGTCTTGAGTTAGGAAGACAGGACGATAGCGTACTTCAGCGAGAAGCTGAATGAAGCAAAAGTGAAGTATTCCACATATGATAAGGAGTTTTATGCCATCATACATGCATTGAAGAAGTGGAGGCATTATTTGATTCCAAAAGAATTTATTCTATACAGTGACAACCATGCACTGCAGTTTGTGACTCAACAAGAGAAGTTGAATCAGAGACACGTCAAATAGGTAGAATATATGCAAAATTTCACTTTTGTAACTAAACACATTTCTGGTACTACTAACAAAGTTGCTGACGTTTTGAGCAGGAAGTGTTTACTGTTGCAGGAGTTCAAAGTCAAAACATTGGGTTTTGATGATCTCAGGGTCATGTACGAAGATGAACCAGACTTTAAGGAAGCGTATGAAGCAGCTGAGAATCCAGTTCTTAGAGATAGCAAAAAAATGGGTCGAATACATGATCCAGGAAGGATTACTGTTTAAGGGCAATCAGCTATGTATTCCGAATTGCTCCATGAGGGAGAATCTGCTGAAGGAGAAACACAGTGGAGGATTGGCAGGACATTTTGGTCATGACAAGACATTTGCAAATCTCAATGAGTCATAGTTTTGGCCGGGAATGTGAGAAGACGTCAAGAGATTCGTAGACAGATGCAAAATTTTCTAGTATTCGAAGGGACGGAAGCAGAATGCGGGATTTTATCAACCAATGCCCATACCAGAGAGGCCATGGGATGCGATTAGCATGGATTTTGTATTGGGGTTGTCGAGAACAAAAAGAGGTGTTGATTCAATCTTTGTGGTGGTGGATAGATTTTCCAAAATGGCACACTTCATTCCATGTCAGAAAACCAGTGATGCGACTCACATCGCGAACTTGTTTTTCAAAGAAGTCATTCAACTTCACGGCTTGCCAAGGAGCATAGTTTTGGACATAGATATGAAGTTCATAGGGAATTTCTGGAGAACCTTATGGAAGAATATGGGAACTAACTTGTTATTTAGTTCGGCTTATCATCCTCAGACGGATGGACAGACAGAAGTGGTAAACAGAAGTCTGGGAGATTTGCTAAGAAGCTTGGTGACAGAGGACCACAACAGTTGGGACAATATATTTCCCCAGGCAGAGTTTGCGTATAATGACTCAGTGAACAGAAGTACAGGACATAGTCCATTTCAGATTTTTTATGGCATACAACCGAGGGGAATTTCTGAATTGAGGGATTCAGAACATAATGCAACTAGGAGCGCTAGTGCAGAAGATTTCGCAGAAGCGATGAAGGAACTTCACAGCCGAGTGAAGGAGCAATTGCATAATTCAAGTCAGGAGTATAAGAGGAGAGAAGATCAACACAAAAGACAACTTCAATTCGAAGTTGGTGACTTGATTTTGGCACATCTGAGAAAATAAAGGTCCCCGAGAGGAACGTATAATAAATTGAAGATGAAGAAGATCGGACCATGTAGGGTCTTGAAGAAAATTGGAGAAAATGCTTATGAGATTGAATTACCCGATGGGATCGAAATTTCTCCGATATTCAATGTCTCAGATTTATACCCATACAAAGCTAAGGAAGCAGGAACAAATGATGAACATTCAAAGGTTCAGTGGTGAAAGAAGATGCCAGTTACAGATAAGCCATAGATGGAGCGGATACTGGATAAACGAGTGGGTAAGAAGACTAGAAGAAAGCAGTATTTTGAATATTTGGTTAAGTGGAAGGACCATCTATTTGAAGATGCCAGCTGGGAGAATGAAGCAGAGATATAGAGGCATGGACGAACCGTGTGCGAGCTCATGGACAGGAGCCCATGAATATTTTCAATCGAGGGAGTATGATGCAGGAGCATCACCTACATCAAGCGAGCCAGCGCGGAAGTGAAGGACAGCTGGACAAGCCCAACACAAATTTTTGAAATTGTCTCGAAGATAATGTGCCAACCTTAAATGTGATAGTAAAGAGAGGCATACTTTTATATTGTAATCAGACCTTGAGCGTCCTGCTCTCATCTGAAGTAGATAGAGGCATTTATGTTGAGATGAAATAGGTAGGTAGAATTGAATATTAGATTAGACAGTTTTAGAAAGAAAGAAAAAAATGGGATATAGACACCCTCATTGTGTATTGTAACATTAGCATGACTGTAGAGGAATAAGAGAAGCAGAGAGTTGTGTAGCAGACTCCATGTACAAAAGTTCTGAATTTATATAAAGAAAGTTGTGATTCAGACTCATGGTGTTTACTTATTCTCTCTGTATGCATATTTGAATGTTACGTTTGTGAATGGTTTATTCTTTCTGTCATGCAATTGCTTTTATGCTATGTATGAATGATTTCTTGTTGAGTATTTGAAATCTGAGAGAGGAAGATTAAGAGGAATGAGTTTCAATTATTTCTCTATTTGAGCAAGAGATTCCTGCAAGGAGTGTAGTTGAAGTCGTCCGCAAGGAGTGCGTTGACGAAGGGCTCAGATAGTTTAACTCTTGTTCTCGTTCACCCAGAGTGAATTTTGGCATAGGAGTCGTGCAAGGAGTGTGCAGGCCGAGTGAGGTCTCAGGGTTGCGAACCTGAGAAAAATATCAAAAGACTGCTACTGCAGGTGTGCGCAGAGTTGAAGAGTTCTCATATATTTGAAGATATCTAAAGGTTTCCGCAAGGAGTGCATGCAAGGACCCTCTTTGAGGCTCGAAGTTGTGAGAATCTCTGGAGGAGTAAGGCCTTTGAAAACATTGGGGGACATTAGAAGTTTGTAGTGCAAGCGGATAAGTCCAGGGAGGAGTTATTGGTTTTCCTTCATAGAAATCATCAAAGGGAAGAAATCTACGGTCAGGAATCTGTGGGGAGGATTAGCGAAACCCCGCTAGCCGTTAGATCTGCCAGAGAAGCGAGGAGGTTACAGTTTCATCCAGAGTTCAAGATCAGGATATTGTGGACCAGTATATCTACACATAGATACCCGTTAGCCATTGGATTGATCTAGAGTTGCACGAAGGTTAATCTTCATGGACGGGAGGAGGAAAGTTCCGACGAGAGGTGTGGTCATCGGGATTTTGGCATTCGCAAAATTGGGAATCACGAGGACAAGTGATCGGGAAGTTTCATAGTGAAAATATCAGAATTAATCGGGGCCGTCCATCACTTGGGACGCGTATCATAAATCAGAAGAGATTCGGGGATTGACATTTCGTGAGTTCTGGAGACGAGGAAAACTTGCATTTCAGAAGCCTTCGAGAAATTACCCAAAAGGAAAAGTCAATTGTCCAGAAATCAAGAGTCGGGAAATCGGGGATCCCATGGACAAAAGGCCAATACATATTGACACTCGAAACCCTGAATCCCGATAAGAGATAGGATTGTGGTCATATAAGGAAGGTTCATGTGGACTGGGAGCAGATCCAGGAGGGGCTGAAGAAAAAAGGAAGCGCATCGGGATATCGAAGATCGGGGATTCGAGGAAGCAAGTGTTGGTGACATCGGGGATTGGAAAACCCTGAAACCCGATTGTTATTTTCTGTTGAGAATGGAGAAGTGCTCAGGCCTAAGGGTTGTAACGAGAAGGATAGACCTATGGGTAAAATATTAATAAGGATTCCAGGGGAGAATCAAAGGAGCCACTCCGGCTCGAGGGTAATTTAGAACGACCCTTTAGACCTGGAGGTCAGGCGCGGGACCTGCTGAGGTAGGTGCCTGGGGTGACGCCATCACATATGATTGTAAATTCAAGCTCATCCTTCGAATGAGTCCCTCATATTATGTTTAACTAACCCTAAGAAGGAGTGGTTCAATCCCATATGGGTCTTTCGATGCTTGTTTAATGAGTCCAAAGAAAGAAAACTTAGGGGTTTTTCATTTTTAGAGAGTCTGAAAAAAACTTAAAGGGAACTCCATAAGGTCCTTTTTCATAAGTTAGTCTGACAAGACCAAAAAAGAGATAATATACTGCTCATCAGATGTTTTCTTCAAATACTTTTATGAGCATGAAAAGAACAAGGTCACTTGGCTATCTTTTCATGTTTGGGGAGCTTGAAAAGAGCTTAAAGGATACTCCATAGGTTTTGTTTTTCGTATTACCAATGCGAGTTCAAAAAAACAACAAAATATTACTCGATTACATTCTCATGGTTTCACAAGCCTGAGAAATAATTAAGACTGTGCTCGAAGTTTTTTCTAAAGAACCCTAAAAGCATCTATACATAAGAAAAATATGCAAAAAACAATAAAAAAGGGTGGACCCTTGTTTAAACGTCTCATCCTTAGACCTTTTAATATGCAATAGTAAACACTTCACAAAGTTGGTTAGACTTTAGGGCATGGATAAAATATAAAAAATAATTTAATTTTGCAATAAATATGGTAAAAAACAATAAAATAGGACAAAACACCCTTTTACCATTTCATTTGCAAATTTACCCAAATAGTGCCCCCAAAACCCTCTTTTCTCCCAAATTTCAACTGTTTATTATGGAGTGCCTGGTGGATCATTTTGCGAACCATCTCTGTCAAAAAGGTAATCTTCTTCTTCTTTATCTTTTCATGGTTTCAAATTTTGTTTTTATTGGTTAAATTTGGATTTTAGGCCGATTTTTTGGGGTTACCTGCACGTTGAGATCGTCGCAGGTCCGCAATATCGTGAACTATGACGATATGACATCATCGTAGGGGACCCAAAGACAAGGTGTGACAAATTTTCTCTGCGTAAAATGAAGCCCTGTGATGAACACAATCCAATTTTTGAAAAGATAAATTTAACTAGAAAAACCTCGAGGAATGATTTTTTTATGATTCTAATCTTCTTTTGATGTTCCTTGGCAAGATTTATTTGGTCAAAATGATCGAGTGGCATGAACAAGAGCATGAGTAAGAAGACTATTTTTTTGGGAATGACCCGGGCACAATTATGACACTTAGGCAATGTGGGTTACTCAAGTTTTTCAAAATTCATGGCATGAGAGCCCAACTGAGGTTTCTAGAGTATCTAGTTCACATGTGGGATGTGAACAAACAAGCCTTTCATGTGGGTGTTCATACACTCACATTGGATATAGAGGATATATACTTTATGATAGGTTTGTATTGCCTTGGTTCATGGGTATCACTCACATTCAACAGGGGTGGGGGAGAACCCATGGATTACTATGTTTCTCACCATTGCATGCCAAGTACGAAAAAAAACAGTGGCAAGGTGGCCATTAGAGATGTTCGGGATTTACCATTGCGGACCATCCTCTATACCATTACCTACATGGTAGGGAGTGTAGCTCCCTATATGGCTTTGCAAAGCCATTTTCAGTACACGATAGAGTGCATGGAACCCATGGTCTTCAACTGGTGTGAGGGTGTCCTAAAGGGAATGAAAAAGCAACTCACAAAGTGTCGAAATGGTCGGTTGAAACAATTTGGTTACAGGTCCATTTTGGTGTCCTTATTTTTGGAGAGAGTTCTCATCCTACCTTTGTAGGTGGAGTGGGGCATACCCACTCCACAATATCCACATATGAAGAGGTGGGTGGACCTAATGGATTGTCATGGTGGCATTCATATCATCAAGTATGACGATGTTTTCTTGCAATGGCTAAGGAATCAACTAATCATGGTGGAGGACTATGCATATGCCGGGATGGATTTACGTGGGTATCTTGACTTAGATCTTCTTGAGGGATCTCAGTGGAGGGACATAGGTAAGAAGGAAATTTTTGTTATATGATGTTTTTGATATTTTAATTACATAAAATGTTTTTTTTGTCATCTATCCAAGACTAATCAAGTTATCTCAATAATGCAGATGTGGGGCCTTATCGTCCTCCATGATCATCTCCCATATAAAGGTGAGGAGAGAGAGGTGTTCTAGTAGGAGTGGCCGTTGTGGATCTCGAGGCAATTGAATAGAACCTAGAGGGATTAACCATGAATATCCCTGATGCCACGGTGGACGAACTTCCTAGGCACTATCAACGCCACACTGTTGGTGTATCTGTATCTATTGGTCGACTGCTTCGTAAAGTGGCATGAGAAGTTGTTTGTTACAACGAGCAACATCCTTGATGATTTTTTTACATGAAGCCATGAGATTCACTTTTCGATATTTTGGTCTTTGGAAAAACACTTTTTGTAACTTTTTGTCGTTATAAATATAAAGTTCATACTGGATTACTTGTTTTTGTAAAATGTGTGATTGGGTTTATAAATGTCTCAAATGTTTGTCTAACACATAATTATCCAATGCATCTTTTAATGTATTTAGACATCTAGGAATATGTTTATATTTGATATAATCAAAATGTCTTTCCAAGAGGCGAATTCTTAAGTATACCCTTAACAAAGTAGGACTTCAGATGGAATAAATGTTACTTAACTACAACACTACTAACTATGAATTGATTCATTCATTAAGATGACGGATGCCAAATGAAATGGCTTAAGTTAATAATTTGATAATTGCACTATATTCCAAGATATTATTAGTTGCACGACCAAGGAAAATACCATGTAGACTGATCAACTTGTCTGTAGGTGCATAAATTTCCCATGCAACTGACACTAGTTTTTGAGTACTGCGACTAGCACCATCAACAAAGCCGATATAGGGTAGTGAATTCACCAACATATAGAAACCAAGCACAATTCAAGGTAAGCAACTGAAAGGAATAACCAAAAAATGAAAAAATCACACAAGAGTATGATACACTAAAAATACATAGCACTCATGAAAAAATGGTTCAAGAATATTACTTCTTCGAGTAAGCCCATTTTTGGGTTCACTCAAAGGAATTCCATCATAATCTACCAACTCATAAGACCCTTTCTCCAACAATCGTTTCACAATATAAGGGCCACGCCACATGGGATCGAATTTGCTGGCCCCTAATACGTCACGATCTTGTTTGTAAAGAAGAACCAAATCACCCTCAGAAAACACACGTGGTTTGACATGCTTGTCCTATTGAGCTTTGACACATTTTTTCTAAGTTTCAATGACTAAGGTAGCATCACAACAAGTTTCATCTAATTGCATCAAATACAAGAGATGTTCCTCTTCAGCTGAGGTGTTAGGGAGAAGTTCGACAACTAGTTTCAAAGATGGGATTTCACATTGAATCGACATAATTTATTCAATACCATATACTAATTGTAAAGGTGTGAACCCCGTGGAAGACTTAATGGATGTCAAATAGGCCCATAATGCCGAGAAGAGTATCCTATGCCAACTTGACTTGTGAATTCCTACCATTCGTCGAAGCATAGTAGTGAGAAATTTGTTGATTGCTTCAACTTGGCCATTGGCCTGTGGATAGTAAGGGATCGAGTTTTCATGTCGAAGACACAACTTATCAGTAATTTTAGACATCATTAAATTGCAAAAATGACTACCATGGTCAGTGACGATGGCTTGAGGGAAACCAAATCTACTAACGATATGATTGAAT
This sequence comes from Picea sitchensis, assembly GCA_010110895.2. NCBI lineage: Eukaryota > Viridiplantae > Streptophyta > Pinopsida > Pinales > Pinaceae > Picea > Picea sitchensis. Next base: position 5,905 of record SNQJ01S0176597.1, on the reverse strand, counting down.
ATGAATAACACTGTAGTTTTCCTAGTATTATCAAATGTACACCTCGGCCCACTTAGTGAAATAATCCACGGCTATGATGATATATCCATGCCCCCCGACCGAGTGAGGGTTACATACCATGAATTCAATGTCCCATTTAGCGAATGGACCAACAAAAACTACAGGGTGAAGAGGATCATGATGATATGAGATCTTATTGTTTTAGGTTTGAAAATCGTGGAATTTTTAGACGACAATAATGAAATCCTTAAACAATGAAGGCCAAAAGTAACTAGCTCGTAAGATCTTTTGGATAGTGGCATACCCAGACATATGACCTCCACATGCTACAAAGTGACAGTCATTCAAATCTTTCTCAGCTTCATCATAGATGAGACATCGTCGAAATATGGAATCAATACCACAAAGGTAAAGAGTATCACCAAGGATAATGTATTGGCGGGCTTGATACCGAATATGACGACAATCTGTACTAGAAAGATCGGGCTGAAAATTTTGGGTTTGGAGATAAATGATAATTTCTCCATACCATATGTCGTCAGAAATGATTAAAAAGAGAGACTCACTAGGAAAGGAATCGTCCACCACAATTTCTATCTCAATAGAGGGAAGGTCACATAAACCAAATATTTCTTTGACTTGGCGCACTCAAACTCCAAATCAAACTCCTGGAGAATAACTATACATTTAAACTATTCCCCCCTCAACAATTGTTGATTAAGGATGTGTTGCATGGGGTTGCAATCGAAAATGACTGTGGTTTTGCGTAATAATATGTAGTGACGAAAACATTGAACAACTTGAAAAACTTCCAAGGCTAGTTTCTCCACATGTAAATATTTAGTTTCGGTGGTCATGATACTCCAAATCAAATAGTATATAACATGTTTATCATGTGAATCATATTCTTGGACTAGAACCATAGGAATGGTAGAGTATGAAGCAACTAAGTACATGAAATAATCTTGACTATAATCGAGTGGAAAGCAAAGTGGTGTACGGGTCAAGGTGAATTTCAAATATTCAAAGGCTTTGTTGGCAGTGTCGTCCCATACAAAATAGTAACCCTTTTTAAGAAGTTGAGTAAATACTTTCGTTAATTTAGCATAGTTGGGGATGAATCCACATAAAAAGTTTCCCTTCTCTTGCAAACTTTGGAGTTGGCATAGTGTGGAAGGAGGAGGTAAATTGAGGATAACCTCAACCTTCAAAGGGTCCACTCTAATCCCATGTGTAGACACGATAAAACCAAGAAGTTGTCTAGACTCCACACAAAAAACACATTTATGTGGATTCAATCGTATGCGATAATAACGACATCGTAGGAAAATGGCCCGTGGATGTGCCGAGTGATCTTGATGACACATAGAGTGCGTCGGTAAATCGTCTAGGTAAGGTTGTACAATGTGCTTAATGTCATGAAAAGTGTAAGACATAGTGCATTGAAATTTCGCACCAACATTTTTTAGACCAAAAGGAAGTTTTCGATATGAGAAGGTTCCCCAAGGGAAAATAAAAGCATCCTTATGTTGATCCACAGGTAAAATATTGATTTTATTATAGCTAGAGAAACCGTCCATTAGGGAGAAGATTTTACTCCCGGCACAATTGTCAACAATCTGGTCAACGAAAGGGGTTGGATAATTATGTTTGGGACAAGCTTTGTTGATATCCCTATAATCTACACAAACATGGATCATGCCTTTTTTATTCGTAACTTGAACAAGATTGGACACCCAATCATTCAAAGCCACTGGATATAAAAAACTAGCTTTAAGAAGTTTTTCAACTTCAATCTTAATAAAAGAAACTTTGCACGAATGTACTGGGCGAAGTCTCTGTCGAATGAGTTTAACGTTCGGGTAAGTCTTAAACTCATGTACAACAATATCTAGATCAATGCAAGGAATTTCTTCGTAACTCCAGGCAAAAACATCACAAAATTCTTGGAAAATAGTTTTGTAAAGATGAACCTCATCAACAGAACATGGGGCACCGATGTGAACATTTTCCACAAATACAGGTTTAATCGAAATATCAAGAGGGATGGTAGGAGAAATTTTACCCAAGTTCCCTTCATACAAAACATCATGTGTTGTTTCGGGAACAAAATAAATAGTAGCAACAATAGACAGATTGGAAATCCATTGATAACTCTTTATGGTCTCAAGTTCCAGGAAGAGAATACAACGATGATGCCCAATGTCCCATGGGTTATCTTCCATAGACATGATTTTCATGATCATCTCATCAGTGTGAAACACTACGTGAAACATATCTAGAGACATATCTAAGAGAGAGTGAGGAGAAGGAGTTTTCAATTGAATAGCTTGATAAGCCAATTCTACTGGACTCAAAGGCATTCAGTCACTGTAATGAAGACAATCATCAAATCTAGGTACTATCCAAGGGTCGTAATAATCAAGGGTTTCACCAACTGTGGTTGATATCATGTTAATCAAAGCGACAAAAGGAGGAGTAATATCAGGTGGTGGAATGGAAAATGTACCCATTAACGATGAATCCTTTAGAATACCCACACCGACATTCTCATAACCAGGATGTGTTTTCACAATGAAAGGTACACTGCTAGTACGTGAATCATAATTAAAGAAGGAAAGTTGATTGACAATAATGAATTTTCCTTGGTGCGGAAAGCRTAACACATGAAAAAGAGTAGAAACAACTGCTCACATGGAATCAATACAACTACGATGAAGTAGAAGGTTGTAATCAAGAARTGCCTCAAAGACCTTAACCKCAACATTAATCGATTTACCTTCTAACGTAATAGATAACGAAGGAATAAAACCATAAGGTTTAAACCCTATACCATTAAAATMTTTTAGAKTATTGTGTGACTCAGTAAGGGCAGGAGAGCTAATGGATTTCCAACAAGTGATGGACATGACGCAAGTCGAGGCTCTTTCATCAATAATGGTTCAACAAATATTCTTATTTTCCACAAGAACTTGTATTTGAAACGCTAACTGAGGAGGAAGCCTTGGAATATGATATTCCAAGTCAAATATTATCAAGTTCGTATCGGTAGGATCAATTCCACCAATAGAATTTAATATTTCCTTCTGTTGGGTAGGACAACTTTGAAGGACTTTGAGAGTCGACATCGTAGAAGGTTCTTATGCAAGGTATTCTACAATACTATATTTTTGGGCATCACATGCATGAGGATTAAATGACAACTTTAGAACAATTCCCTTAGGAGGAGGATGAAGACCTGTATTTAGGCTCAATCATTCAAGAAGAAGAGGACCCTTAGGAGGTAAAGTTGGTGGAGGAGTTTGAACCAACAAAGGTGGTGAATCATCAACTTTATCTTTCGAAGGAGAATAATATTTGGCTCGAATAGCGACTACAACTTCGTTCTTCTTGGAGTCACGAGTACACATAAGTATATAATACGTGGTAGAGGGAGAAGGTTGGTCATGAATGACCAATTGGGCCTGTTGCTGAGAAGGAAATGATTTTGACAAAACGATGGGTGTAGGAGGTGTCCCAATCTCTTGCAGGGACATAGTAACCTCAGGACATCGTGGACAATATTTCATATAATGATCCTCTCCACAGATAAGGTAAGAATAACGAGGTTTGCGTTTTTCTTTGTCATCAGTAGGCTGAGTCTTGGTTTTATCATATTGTTGATTATTACATTTTTCCTCTTTATTCTCACCCTTCCCTTTCTTTTTATTTTGATTTTTATTGGTAGGTGTAGATTGAACTGAATTAACTTCAAAGGTTTTATCGGGAGAAGGAGTCAGAGGAGGAGTATTTTGTACATTAGGAGTAGTAGACTTGGGATTGGAATGACTAGCTTGTTTAGACTAAGTCTCAATGTGAAAAGTGCCAATCACGCCATCAACATCATGAGAAGCTACTAGAGGTGTTGGGGTTGGATTCGTAGACGAGAGAGGACCATCAGGGATCAAGTCATATAGTGTGCCTGTTTGGGAATAAATGAGATCCAAGTATTGAACATGACTAATCACCTACTCGTCAGTGACAACACCACCCATGGAAACATCATGGGCTATAGGACCAATGAGTGACTTGGTAAACCACTCGGACAATAGTTGATAAGGAAGGGGAACTTTGATTAAGCGTCTTCTCCTCCTCCACTCATGTATATGATCGAAAATGTGAKTAGAAGAGGTTTGTTTAAATGAACTCAAAAGTTTAGTCCCTGTCTCATATCATATTGGTAATTGGTAATGTGTTAAGAAATCCATAGCTAAGGTGTTAAAGTCATTGAAGAATCCTCGTGGTAATTCAATATACCATTTGTCTTTCGAACCCATAAGAGTTCGTTGGAAAAGACACAATATAATAGAGTCATCCATCAAGGAGTTGGATGAACACCAAATATGGAATGTCATGACGTGATTATTTGGGTCTTCTCCCGATTGACTGTCAAACTTAGGAATGTCCAATGGAAATTTGGTAGGTATGATGGGCCAATAAGGAGAATGAAAAATAGGAAGATTCAAAATCCTAGATAAATCTAGTAAATCCAAAGTAGAAAGAAATAATAACTGTCTGTTCACTTGAGGAAACTCATAGTTTTGAGGAGGTAGTCCCGTAGGTATACCAATAAGACCATAAGAAATATGTATATAGTTAGAGAGTCCTGAAAAATTTGGTGTTGGAGGATTTTGAGTCGAATAGTCAACCTGAGTTGGTTGATTAGGTAAGCTTCCTTGGAAAGGATCATTAGACTGAAAATTTTGACCCCAATTAGGATTCATATATCCTAGATATGTTTTCTTTGGATTAGGGGGTATGAAAGAATTAACCTGAAGATTCGCCCTCGGGCAGTCATTGATTACCTTGGAAAGGAAAATTCTAAGGTTGAGATTGTAATCCAGGGATAGTTTGTCCATACACTGGGTTATGGCCTCCAACTTGAGGTTTCCCCCCAACTTGAGGTTTCTTCCCAACTTGAGGTTGACCCCTAATAGGAATTTGAAAACCAGAAGCGACAAAATGACTTGTGCCTCCAAATTGATTGGAGCTACTAGGTCCAGGACGATTAGATCCTCTAGGTGAAGGTGGAGGAGGAATGTTAGGCCCCCTAGAGAGAACCTGTGTAGGCATAGAAACAAAACTACTAGCAGCATTGTACCTAGGAGGAAAAAAAAGATTAGACCCTCAAGATGGATTCTGGGAAGGATTAGCAATGGAAGTATTCAAAGCGTTATACCCAAGAGGAAGTGTCAGATTTGATCCAAGTGGAAGTGGTGTTCCAATAGGAGCCTGAGTGATTATCGCAATTCTAGCAGAAAAAAATGTATCTTGTGGAACCATGGTAGAGTTAGCGAGCTGAAGAGGAAGAATTGTGTGAGAATCAACCAACAATTGGTCAGAAACTATGACAACATTATTGGTCGTTCCAGTAAAATGATCTAAAGGTACTGTATAAGCAGTGGAATTCATAGTTGTTTGTGATATCATGGGTTGCTTAGGACTCATTCCTAGTTTATCAAAAATATTGTGTCTCGAAGAGGTCCTCCAAAGAGAACAGACAGGGACGGAGCTATGATTAAAAATTATAGCAGTATGAACCAGAGTTCTAAACGATTCACTATGAACGAGTGGATCATCTACACCAGACTCTGTGTGAGGTCCAGTAGGTAGTCTAGTATAATATTCAACAAAAAATTCTCCTGATGAATTAATTTGGAGAAAAATTGGATCTTGTACAACACTCAATAATCGATTTACAGGAAGTATTGATTCCTCCAATGGAGTAGAACTTCCAATCTCAGAGGCTACATCGTTATTGAATGCTCCTTCAGGAAAACCCTCCGGTGAGTTAGGAAGAAAAGGAGTGTATTCTTCCAGATCTTCTAGGTCTTCCAGAGGTAACCCTTGCATCCTACGTGAATGA
>SNQJ01S0176596.1:1434-12923 GCA_010110895.2 Picea sitchensis | reverse complement strand
AGGGCACACCCATTCTTGGGTAGTTCAAGCATTCTTGTTGAGAGAACAAGAGAGAGCAAGAGAGAGGTCGAGCTGAAGAAAAGAGACAACATTTGTTGAAGGAGAGCACACATCCCAAGGAAAAGAGTAGCACGTATTTCAAGGCAGCAGACAACAAGGAAGAACAGGTCGTACCATATGGATTTGTGAAGGTCGTACAATAATTAATGTGCACAAAAATTGAGGACAATAGCTGCAATTTTTGAGAGTATTGGCATGCATTCCAAGGCTGTTGTACAACATTTATTGGCACAAAAATCGAGGTAACTACTGCAATAAATTTCTGAGTGTATTTTCATACAGTCCGTACAGTTTGGCATGAATTTTGAGGGTCGTACAACATGGTTTAAAAGGATCTGTTCATGTTGGGTTTTTCGTACAGTCTTAGCAGATTTTTGGCATGAATTTTGAGACAGTCTGTACAGCATTAATTGTTGGGACAATCGTATAGTTGTATGGATTTCTGGTTCAGAAATTGAGGAGCAAAGCTACAGGAATGTCCAGATAAGTTTGTGTAAATTTCTAAAGATGAATATGCTATAAAAGAAATTTCTCAAAAGCTTATAAATAATAAAAAGTCCTCTCTCACTGGTTTTCCCCTTGTGGGTTATTCCAAGGTCGAAGTTAGACTGAAAATCTTTGTGTCTATATTTTCTGAGTTTTGCATACTACTGATATTTTATTTCTGCGTTGAAAACGGTGTTCAGAATCCTCATGTTTCAGTTCTGAAGTTTATTTTCTATTAAGTTTTTATATGCTGAAACAGTGTTGAAACATATGTTGAAACAGTGTTGTAACATATGCTGAAACAGTGCTGAAATTGTGTTGAAACATATGTTGAAACAGTGCTGAAACATACGTTGAAACAGTGTTGAAATTGTGTTGAAACATATGCTGAAATAGTGTTGAAACATATGCTGAAACAGTGCTGAAACTGGGTTTGGCATTTAACTTTGGTTGAAAAATCAGCGAGACTGAAACTGGGTTGGGGTTTGAAAAAATTTACAATACTAAGACAACTGAGAGGGGGGGTGAATCAGTTGTTACTGTGCTTAAACAATTTTATGCCTATTGAAATATTATTAATGTTTTCCAAGTGATAATCGAGATTATGCAAGTCATGAAAAACATAAATAATAAGTATCAATCAAACATATGATATACACAGAGACAGATATTCATGAGGAAACCCATAAAGGGAGAAAACCTCTTATTCTTTAAATGATAAGCAGTCTTTTAAGTTTTGTAAATCATCAATATTTGAGCACCAACTCAAAATGAGGCTACAACCTCTTCTTTAACAAGCTGCAACTTGTAGAGAGCACTAACCCTTTGGTTTCTCTAGCACCCACTAGAAGGAAGCACCAACTCCCTGAGTGTTCTAGCACCAACTAGATAGACACACTAACTTCGAGTCACACGGGAACCAACCTGTATAACAGAGAACAATGGTTCTCCCTTGCACCACCCTACCACCCTGGTTTTTTTGGTTGCAACCAGATGGAAGATACAACTCCTTCTGTTCAAGTATCCACTTGAAACTCTGAGGACAACAGTCCTCCCTAGCACCACCCTACCACCCTGAAATATAAATCTTTGCTTGCTGAAATTTATCACAGTGATACAATATTTATCAATGGCTTTCCAATCTCATCATTGTTCTGCTACACTGCTCTGCTCTGCCTGCATCAGTGTCTTCTTGGTCACATCTTCTTGTGCTTAAGTTCTCGTATAGTCTATTGTTTTCACCATTTATGCTTTGTCCAGCTTATGTTTTTCATCTCTGCATTTTCTCCCTTAGTTCATGATGTGATATCCATTGCTTACAATTCGACTAATTTTTACAGAGAAACAACAACCTCTCTCTGTCATGGTAATTTTATTTTATTCCTTCTCTCATCATCTGTTACACTCTGCATCTCCAATGCTCAAGTCGGGAATCTCAAAAATTCTCAAGAATCATGATTCCAACGCTCAGGAACAATGATTCAACCGCTCAGGAACAATGATTCAGTTAGGGTAACTGAATCGTAACTGATCAAGAAATCACGAGATAAAACAACAACCCTTCAATCACATTTGGTTTGATCAACGATGTTGGATTATACACGCAGATTCTTTTTGATTTTTTAATGCGTAACCTCTGATGTGGAGCCTAGCAACACTAGCTCCTTCCTCAATCTTCCGTTGATGTGACCTTTGGCGATGCTCTCATGTGACCACGTGATTGTGGGTGCAGACAAAGATGGTTTGAGGAAAATCTTTTTTTTTCCCTGCAATTCACTACAGAGCTCCACGTATGCTTTCTCCAAAACCGTGGTTTTGATTGCGGCCCACCTTCAACATTTTAAGTTCACGCACATTCAATCCCTGCAATGCAACGGGACCATCGATCTCATGATATTGATGGTTCTCCTGAACTGATGGATCAGATCTAACCTTTTTAAATAAATGGTTGTGATTTATTTCGTGATTCGGGCTTCAGGAGTTTCAACTCTCAAACCCTACTTTCCTCCATACGTCATTCTTCTGGGGTTGATGATCCACAGACACATGTCCTTCTTAATCGATGGCTCAGCCTCTACTTCAGGAATTTGACCTTTCAACCAGATCAACGATTCTGTGGCACCTTACTCGATTCAATGGTCTAGATCTCCTTCGCTACTCTAGGCTTCGGTGATTTCAATTCTCAACCTTCACGCTCTCCAAGAATTCTTTTAGCCGGAGTCCACAGATTCCTGCCACATGTCATCCTCAAATCAATTCTCCTTGTTCACTTCGGGACTTTGGCCTTTGGGAGTTCAGGACTCTGTCCCTCGCGACTTCGTCTCTTCTTCCCTTCGGCACTTCGGCCCTTCATGACTTTGGTCCTTCGAAACTTCAGCTCTTTGCAACTTCGGCTCTTCGGCCCTTCGCAACTTCGGTCCTTTGGCACTTCTGTTCTTCGTGAATTCAACACTTTGGCCCTTTGCAACTTCGACCTTTGAGACTTCGAAGATTTTGTCATTTTTTGGTGGTGAAGCTCTCGAAGTAAATATCTCAGAGTGATGTAACATTACACACGTCACCTATTGACTTGGCACAGGCTGAGTGGTTTCCATGTGTCAGTTGCTGACATGGTTTCCCACATATCCTTGATGATGTGGTCTGCCACATGTCCTTGCTGACATGGTCTTCCACAAGTCCTTGAATCGAACGGTTGAGGATTACTTTGGGTCATTACCCGCAGTCCACAGGTTTACGCCACGTCTTTTCTGGATCAGACAACCCATATCCACTTCAAACAATCCAACACTTGATATTTACTCTAGACGATCTGACGACTGAGATCTACTTCAAATGATACGAAGGTCAAGAATTTATTTTGGATCTTCGTCTCTCCGGACTTCGAGGATTTCAAATATCAAATTGGCTCTCTGGATCAGATGGCCTAGATTCACTTCAGACGATCTGACACTTGAGATATTCTTCAGATGATTTGATGACTGATATTTACTTCGGATGATCCAATGGTCTAGAATTTATTTCGGCTCTTTGACTCTCTAGGCTTCAGAAATTTCAAATCTCAAACTGAAAAATATTGAAGTGAGATTTTTCCGGAGCGTAATCTCCTCACATATTTAGACCCGAAACGAATGATGTTCGTTTGATCAAGATATTAGATCAACGGCTCGATCTTTCTGTGATGTAGCTTTGCCTTGGATTAAATCCAACGAATCTCCATCTTTTCTTATCCTATCCTTCCATTTATTTCAATCTGATGGCTGATGGAAATTCGGGTGATTGAGATCTCAGATCTCAGCCCTTGCTTATCATGTCCTTCCACTTAAATCAATCTAAGGGTTGACGAAAATTTGACTAATCGAATTCTCAACCGTTTTTCCTGCTTATCCTATCCTTCCACTTAATGTGATCTGATGGTAGTGAAGACTCTCGAAACAATTCCACGATCAAGGATTTGATCCTGATCACGTTTTTGTATTGTGATTTCCCTTCTGATCTTTGATCTCTGCATACCATTTGCTTCTCCTCCTGAGCTTATGATTTTCTTGTTTGTCATCTTCATTGTTGTTCTTTCCATCAATGAAAAGCACATGCTTCCTGTAAAACATGCCAATAGAGGGGGTAGTAGGCTTGGCTACTATACTCGCTAATTTGATCCCTTGAGGTCACCAGGGAAGCATCCCATGTGGTGGACCTCTTTCATCACTAAAACTAGGGAAGTTCTTACTAACGTGACAATGGTAGGATATTCTATAGTTACGCAAGATTTGGGGACTTGTGGTGGGGCTTTGCACAGGTACAAATCCTATGATAACAAAACCCATTTGTTAGAGAAAGATTTGCCTCACCCTATGAAATATTGTAGAGAGGGCCTTATTCCATTCCCCCATGTAGACTTACTTTCCCTGATGATAAAATCGAGAGATAAAAATACAAATTTTTCCACTTGTACGCAGCTTGAAAGCTATACAGCAAGTGTATACGCTGGTTTCTCCACTATAGCCCGCATACATCGGGATTTTTGCTAGAAAATCAAAATTAAATGTCGGGTTTCCATGTCACGATAGGAGATATCTGATCCTTGGCCTTATGTATACTGAAAACGTTCTGACTTGGCCCTTCAGTTGCATTTCTAAGGTTATAAAGAAGCCAATTCCAAGTTGTGGAAAAGGAGAGAGAATTCAACTTTGAGAGAAAAGTTGCTCTATAGAAATTATTTACTTCATATTCAGTCTACATCCCTTTGTCATTTAATTATGAACACAGTGTTCAACCCCCAAGTTCTTCCCTTATTGATGGAGAACCTCTTTGTCTCCCTTATATGATCTTGCCTTTGGTGGAGGATTGAAGTGGTGGAGGACCAGTTGGAAGGAACTCGATTTCTTGGTTCTGAACTGTGCCGACATGGAAGTCTGTAATATTTTCACTTCTGTTGATCATTTATTAATAGAAAAACCCATTTCCCACCCAATTGATATCTTGCAAATATATTTATTATTATCCATGGGCGTATTTGTTATGAATATTGATGGATTATGCTATCTAATGTGCTAACCTTTTATATTTCCACCATATGTTTGTTTTGCTTGTTTGTTGAGAACTTGTTGAAGGTATATAGCTTTGGGTCAAAGTGCTCAACGGTGGACATCATCAAACATCTGGACAATGTAGGCCTCTTTCTTATCTTGCTTGCACATTGGTTTATATAGCATGTTGTAGGGATAGAGTTGATTTCTGCAGTCATTTCCGTCTGTTGTGGTTAACCCTATCCATAGAGATATTTTCCTCATAAAGAAATTGGTGACCATACTAGGGATTGAATCTTCTTTCGTAGGGTTTGAAGTACTCTTCTCCTTAGATTTCTCTCATTTCTATTGTGGTTCTTGTCCTATCATTGATTGACAGCTCATTCACTCTGGGTCTGAGTTTTCATCCTTTCTCCCTTTATTGGCCTTGTTTCAAACCATATACACACCTTTTTCCTTGACAGTCATGTATACATGCAGGCTATCTCACTGCACGTTGCATATATACGCTCAGTTTTCCCAAACAATGCGTACACACTTTTTCCTTGCCTGTTTGTTTGGTCTGGTGTTTGTTGGGTGGGATTTGATGCTTGTTGAGCCTTCTTAGGTCCCTGTAGTGCCTCTTGAGTGCCTGTGGGATGACATGACACCCTCTTTTGGTTGAATTTTGAGCGAAGTTTTTCTCTTCATCTTTTCATTTTATTGTCCTGGTACATTGGGTTGGGTGTTTCGTTGCTTGTTGTCCTTCTTGAGTTATCTCATTTTTATATACAATAGGGATATATATCAAGTTACTTTTCAGTCCATGCATTTTCAGTTTCGATATATTGAAAATAAAAACAAAAAAAATAGCCATTTTGCATTGCTTAGCATTTTTGTCTTTTGAGTTTTTATCATTAGCTTAGTACATACAGTGAAATATTTCATTTTACTTCTGAATTGCAGATTTGAATTTGAAAATTGCATCATTTTTTTAGGATCATATCATTCATCGAAAGTTAAAGTTAGGACTTTGCATTATTTTCATATTTACTTTTCTTGCAGAGTCATAACACCATGAGTTTCATCACCATACCTTTCTGAGTAATCACAGCCATAAAATAAACGCTATAATTTAAAATTTATTAGTAACAATTTTATTTTCTAGGGTGCACAAACTAGCCTAGGATTTAGTGCCTTGGAATATGATTTTGTGAGTAAAATTATCCAAGGCAATTAAATCAACATATGTGTCTGAGTCAGGGAGTGGAGAAATCCATTGTATAATTGGTAAGATCAGGAGGCTCCACTCACACCAGAGTTAATAATGAGTTTGCGTGAAGTCAGTTGAAGGGATATCCCCCCGATACCTTCCTAGCATCAGAGATATTTTTGAGGATATATTCGTATCTAGGGATCTTGTTAGTGCCTTTACCTCCATGAGAGGTGGTTCTTTCAAGGTTTCGGGCTTTGTTACCCTGCCCATATGGTGGACCTGACTTATGACTGCTCTCTTGTGCATCGATTATACAGTGGTTTATTAGTTGCTTGACTTAGGTGTCTCATAGGTTACCTGTAGGGGTTATTTTGTAGGTACCCTGGGTCAGATAAGGGTTGAACAACACACAACCATTATGGAGGATTAACTCTACGAGGGGATATAATCGACTAGTTGTTAAGCCCACGAGGGCCCTTATGACTGATTATGTTACCTCTAATCTTTAGCAGGGAGTCTCAGGCCCCTCTTGGGCGAGACATACCTTCTTTAGGGAGGGAGGCCACTCAGCCACTTTACCCTCTTTGCATGCATATTGGTCGTTTGACTTTCGGTGTGCTCTTTTCTTACTAGTTGGCCTTAGGATATATTTTTTATCTTTAGAGTCTTAAGCCACGGTGGAGTCAAACCCACTTCCCCATCGGTCTTATCACTTGTTACAGTTACCACCGGATCTCATGTCCTTTCCTTCTAAAAGGCATAGAGTAATTATATGTGGTACACACAAATCCACTGTTCAGACTTGTGATTCTACAAGGATGAGTACTAAACATAGTCTTCAAAATTTTGGGAGCCCTTCGAATCCCATACCCACTATAGTTAATGGCACCCCTTTGACTCCTGCAACCGCTATGGTCATAGTGCCAGAGGCACCTATCATTACTATGGCCCGGCCTATAGCTAATGCTCAAGCTACTGCCTCTAACCCCTTTGGGTCTCTTGGCCACTCACTGGTCTACAATGTTCAATCCATCCCTATGGCTTCTAGTCCATTTTATTATGGTATCCCTAACTTCACTTCACAGTTTTCAAGCTCCATCCCAACCACTGGTACTAATTCTAGCATTGGGCTTGGGGGAAGTACACCTCCCTACACTCCTTTTTCATTTGGTGGATCTCAAATCCCTCAAATGACTCCAAATATGGGAGGTATCCATGCTTTTAACCCTGGGTCCAATCCTCCTACTTATGGGTGGAATAGTCAACCTAGCGGACAAGCTTCGGCTCAAGTTCCATCCTACAATCCTACCTCCTCGATGCAGATTTCGACCAATGATTTTGGCATGAAGAATACACCTCTATCCTCTGGTTCCCAACCCAAAGGATATTAGTTTCACACTTTGGGCAACCCCCAACCTGGATCTAATCTAGCTGGGGGCAATTTATATAACCCTCAATAGAACATTCCAGCTGGAATGATGCCCAAACAACCTTATATGAATCATCCAAGAGGAGGATCTTATAATTTCGGACAGGGCCATGGTGTTTACCAGAACCCTACATGGCCTACAAATCCAGAAGAACAATCTTTCCCAAAAGGTTGGGACCAGATGTCACAACCCCGTCTCCCTTTTCTAGCCATGTTTAATCTGTCAAATTTGGCTAAGTTAATGAATGATCCTGTGAGTCACGATCCTACATGGCCCCCGGTCCCCACCAAACTTCCTTCAGACATTCTGAATTTCAAGGGTAAGAATGGACAGGATCCTGGTGATCATGTCACTACCTTTCACCTTTGGTGCTCATCAAAATCCCTTAATGACGATTCTATTTGTTTGATATTATTTCAACACACCCTCATTGGAGTTGCTGCGAAATGGTATATTAATCTACCCAGTGGGGCATATGGTACTTTTAGTCAACTGGTAATGGTATTTCTTAACCATTTCCAGTTTCCCATTCATTATGATGTTGGCTTAGAATTGTTGTCAATTTTAAGCCAAGATACCGCCACTCATATCTTGGACCACATCCAGGAGTGGCGTAGAAGGAAGAGGTTGTTTAAGACCCCTATACCCTCAACCTTTCTTTTATAATGGTTTCTTAAGTCTTTGCACGCTCCTATCTCGAAGGACATTGCTAATTATGGGGTTACCACTGAGGAGGAAGTGATCTTTAGGGCCCAGCAGTTAGATTTGATTTATGCTCAGTCTGGGATGTTATACCACCTTCTTTCTGACCCCCGCGGTCTACTTATGACCCTAGGAAAAATCTTGGACCTCGTGTCGATGGTATTGTAGGTTCCGCCAATGAAAATTCCACAGACTCGGTGACAAACCAGTTGAAAAGGTTGTCTTTAAGCCAGTCTATAGGAGGACCATCCTAGTCTGTGTCTTCCAACCCCATACAGTCAGCAGATGTACACTCAGTGCAATTGTCGGCCAACCCGAATGGTAACCAACAACCAGGAGGGAATAAGAAGAAACAGAGAAATAATCGTAAGGGTGGGAAAAATGTTAATAAACCCAAGGACAATAATAATAATGAGAAGACATGTAGTAATGTTGGAGAGGGAAATCGAGAAAAACGTAAGGCGAATTTTCCCTGTAAGATTTTCACAGACGATCACCTTAGCCATTTTTTCCCTAAACTTGTAGAAGTTGTGAGGCTATTAGCTCAATCGTCTGTCGTGCTGACGAATCCATTCCCACATAATCAAACATCATAAATGCAGCTGGTGGAGGTCAAAACCAACAGTCGCAATATGGAAATCGTTTATGTATCAATATGGTCGATGTGAAAATAGATGTCGCCACTCGATCTCGAGACTATATTTCTAAACAAACTAATTTTGGTCTAGAACCTCCTCCTCCTCCTCTGAAGATGACTTTATAGATTGAGAAACTGGAGCCACCACCTTGTATTCTGAAAGGAGTACTTAAGCACTCTACCCATAATGCAAATGCTAAAGCCTCCCAGAACTACTCTACTGTTGAGGACCTGGGTCAAACCCCTTGTGCGATGTTGGCTTTGGAGGTACTCCAAACGTGTCCTTCAGAGAGTAATGTCTTACTCTCTACTTTAGTATCTTGAACCCAGTGGCTCAAAGGTAATCAAGTTTTACGTCACATATGTTAATCCTTGCTTTCCTAACCATGTGGCTTTCCAAATCCATGTGGAGTATTCAAAGTATACCATTAAATATGTGGTTGTTGATGAAGGTGCTTCTACGTGTGTGATGTCCCTGGATTGTTGGAAAGCTCTCGGTTCTCCGACCCTTTCCAAGTCATCGAACATGTTGACTACTTTTGACTATCATTCCTTCTGCCCTCACAATATTCTCCCTTCCTTTCTGGTCCAGTTAGGTGGGCAGACGGTAGAGGTGGAAGTGGAGGTAGTTGATGCACCTCTGGATTATAACTTGTTACTAGGTCACAAGTGGACTTATGCTATGATCGTCATCGTGTCATTTATCTTCCATACTTAGTGTTTTCCTCATGAAGGGAATATTGTGACAATCATTCAGTTATCCTTTCCAAGCTCTAGTCCTAATGCATCTCTTGGACCGTCGATCCCTGTGATCGATAATTCTCAGTCGACAATTGACAATATCGATGTCCGGATGTATTCTTCCCTTATGGGTACTTTTGACTTCTCGGCACCGAACCATCACGTTTATGCCATGTCCAGTAGGCCCATTGTTATTGGATAAATCAGTAGGTGCAGACACTAATTGATCTCCCTAGATCCACCTAGATCTAGAAAAAAACACACCAAAACATGACACTTTCCTTAAGTTTTAGATATTGAATTTACTAACTAAAGAGGGATAGGTGACATACTGTTTAAACATCGCTTCCTCTCATCATTTCCATCCTAGCTCCATTCCAATGCTCATAAAATGATGAACCTGCAAAAGAACGCAACCAACCAAAGTGATAGTAATAACATAAACTCAATATAAACCTATGTATGTGATCAAGGAATCATACAATAAAACACAACAAGCTTTATAGGAAAAAATAATATTACTGTATCATATCAAATGTGAAAGAGAGATTACAACCATGGTATTGATGTCGTAAGTTACCTTCCAACTATTCTTCATTCCCCACGCACTTCCACTCCAAGAATTCTGAGAGCATAGATATGATAATATTCACAATCTATCATGAAAAAATGGCTCATATAGCCAAACTAACAATCTCCAAAGCTCAATCCAATCCAAGCTACAAAATCAAAATCTAACCTTCTCCATGAGAGATCCTCTCCTTTTATAAGTTGAATAGGATAAGGTGAGGAGGTTAGGATGATCCCACTAAATCATGACAGTGAGTAAGATCCAAACCATTTGTATGCCACCTCACCATAGAAGTTTCTCCTTCTATAAGCATTGAGAAAATGCTCGTTTTTTCCACGTATGAGCATTCTCGCACCCTTCTTATAGAGCAACCTATGAACCTCTCACAACCTAGCTATGGTGCAGCCTGCAAGAATTAGGCATTCTCGCACCCTACCTATATAGCAACCTATGAACATCCTCTTTAATAGGATTTTTATAAAGGAGAATGCAACTTATTTTCTCAGGAAAATTTATTCTCTCTTCTTTGTTCAGGAACTCAGGCCAATGACCCCTCTGAAGGCAACAGATAGGTTTACATCATTAACAGTCATAGGGATGACAAAAAAAATATGTCACACAGATCCCCCCAAAGTATGAAGTTAGAACAAAGTGATAACTGAAATACTTTGTCGAGTGTGTGTAGGGAACAAGGAACAGTCGATCGGAAACATGCCAACAAACAAAGAAATACAGTACAATAATATATCATCACTAAGATAGGCATTCCCATACTTAAAATACAAATGACTCAAAGCATAAATGTTGACATGCAAAGATCCATGTCAAGTAAGACAGGTTATGGCCACCAAACATACACTGCGGATCCATGCCGATATGACTCAAATCTGAACACAACCACCAAAAATACATTGTGGATCTATATGTTAAGGACTCAAATTTGAACATAGCCACCAGACATACAATGTGGATTTATGTAACAGTACACTGAATATACTCCAACGCAACCTGTATCTATCAGAAAATATCTAGGGTCTTCATGTCCACCACTCTATAGTACAAATCTAACCATGTGAATACATGTGTCGAAGTCGAACATGGTAGAAACCACTTGATTACTGGTCATTAGTGTATACCATTAACA
>SNQJ01S0176595.1:0-19937 GCA_010110895.2 Picea sitchensis | reverse complement strand
TATAGCTTCCTCATGTGACCTGGAGCAAGGTCAACAAAACAACAAGCAAGAATAATATCCTTCTTGATAATATAAATAAATAGCATGAACAATCATCACAGTAGCTCCTTTAGAGCTATCACTTATAATTTATCTGAATCAAAGATTAAAGGTAAGGAATACAATATGAAATGAGGTCAACACTCTCATGGTGTTGTGACCAAGCATTCTTCCATGGCAATCTGGAACTAACACACGAGGTTTCTCCCAGAGGAGGTGTTAGTCATATCAGACAAATCATTTACCTCTGTATTCTCATATGCTATCAAGTATAATACTTTACGACGATTTCTATCTCAACTAAAGTCATCAACTTGTCATGTGTACCTTTGAATCTTGATTTAATCAAACCTGGAGCCTTGTCCTCAAGAGTGAGTGCTTGCTTTTCTTCCAGGTCTCCTTCACTCAAGTGATGAGTGCTTTCTTCAACCTATCTTCTGTACTAAGACAATACGTTAACTCGACAGAAGGTTAGGTTAGAGAATAATCTCTATGATCATCTTTTAATCCTTCTAATAATTTGATCATAGCTTCAACATGCAACACTGATTAAGATAATGTTATGACAAATAGACGTATATCAGAATAATCACACTTGGGTTGCATCATTCCTCTGAATGTGTTGGATCTTGAGATCCTTCTAGATCTATGGAAAGATATCCCTTCTCCTGCAAATACTCTTTAGGGCTTAACCATTAAACATATGAAAAGATATCTCCTCCAAATACTCTTTAGGGCTTAAATCCATTAAAACATAAGGGGTACATACCATAACATTTGGTGTAGTGGCTCCATCCTCGTAGCAATACCGGTAATTTCACACTAAAAACTTCTAAGTGGGTGATTGCCATTGTAATTGTCTCTAATGGCTCAATCGGTGAACTCCATGTTGTAACCTAATCGTTCTCGACTCCAAGAATTGCAACAACTTAGGGTTTTATGAGGAAACCTCTATATTTTTCAAACTCTTTGAATTTTGAAATTGATCCGTGGGGATAGATGTACCATCGAAGGAAGCTAGTTGGTAGCTGGGATTTCAAAAACCAACTTTTACTCCCTTCAAATCTGATCTCACAGATTGGACCTGGTTCTTTGGTTTTCTAGTACTTCGTCTGGGTACTTCGCACTGCACTGGTTTTCCGGTTTCCCTGTACTTTGTGTTCAGGCCTGTACCTTCGAGATATGGTACCACCAAAAAGGTAAGTTCTCTAAGTGAAAAATGATCCTTGGGAGCTTTAACTTTCTAGGGGGTTAGGGAGTTGAAAAGATTCAATTTTGCAAAACCCTAATTTTTTGGGTAAGGTAACAGTGACATTTTTCACTATAAATATGCTTCCTTCAGGTTGCCTCCGATACCATGTTAATGTTTTTATTCAATTATTATAGTTCTTTGCATTTTCAATAGATAATAGCAACATAAGAACAAGATCACTCTGAGAAATACACATTCAACAAGAGACACAACATTTATCCTGAAACCTCTAGGGTAAGAAAACCCAACAAAAACTTCCTATCATAAATTGCTAATACAATGTTCAAGAGATAACTCAAACCAATACATTTTTCTCTCTCCGAGAGAAGAGTGGCACATCTCTTCTTTTCCTCTCTCCAACTTGAGAATGAAACTTGCCTCATAAGAGAGTGAGCAAGTGAGTTGTGTTAGAAGTGAGGCGCTTAGCCTCCTATATATACAAAAATGTGTGAAAGGTCACTAACG
Source organism: Picea sitchensis (assembly GCA_010110895.2). Lineage (NCBI taxonomy): Eukaryota > Viridiplantae > Streptophyta > Pinopsida > Pinales > Pinaceae > Picea > Picea sitchensis. The sequence goes on along the minus strand of SNQJ01S0176595.1, from coordinate 18,181 downwards.
GGTGTGGATGTGACTCCTTCACTTTGGGTGGTAAACCCCACCTTTTAATTAATTTTAATTCTATAATAACTATTGGGGCCTCGACTCTTTATTTCCTTGTATTGTAAATGACCAATCCGAAAAGGGGATTTGTCCTTATACACATCGGCTACGATTAATCCACAATGGAGATTAATCCAATAACAATAATAATATTAATGACATGATTAATCCAATAATGGGATTTAATCCAATAATAATAAGAATTGTTTCTCTCAGAAATGATTGTAATCAGTTTCAAACCGAAAAGTTTCTTTCAGAGATCATTTTAATACTAAACCTAAAGGTTCTTCAGAGATCATTGTAATTGGTCTATCCGGTATAAATATTAGGGAAGTTCTAAATGTATCGTGTTGGGCAGCCCAAGATCCTGAGGTCAGATTTCGTAATGTAGTCTTTCTAAGAATACATTTGATGTAAGCAAAAGAGATTCCCATATCCTCGCTATGTTAAATTTTGTCTCTTTTCCCCGTGGTCCTTATGAAGTTTATCTTATCTTATTCTACCTTATCTTATCTTAACTTAATAGCAAAATTTAGTGAGACTTATGTTGTGACTAATTAAGAGCATCCTTTCAAGTGCATTTTTTCCTTTTCTCCTACTGCGGAGGAACAAGACTCAGATTCTTAATTGTTTTTCCTTATTTACAAGTTATATGTGTTCATATCTTTTCCTCTATCTTGCTGTGAGTGAGACAAGACCTATGTCCATATATTTGAAATTATTTCATTCTTCTACTGAAAGGAAGACCAAATTTATCAAAATTAGATAATCGCTTTTCTTTTCTGCTTTGTCTATCTCTTTATCTTCTATCCATCCCTTGATTTTAAATGGATTTAGCGTATGAACCATGCCTCTTTATTCGGGATTTTTAATTTATTCAAAGGTTGTTTTAGACCTAGTTATAGAAGCCTGCAATAACTTATCAATCACCCATTATCTTTTTCAAGATGCCTAAGGTTGATCTATTGGGTTGTTCTAGAGTCAACTCTCAGGACAACATATTTTTAGCAACTGCTGTCAAGGGACGTAGAAACGAATTTATTTTTCCCTAGGAGAAATAATGCAAAAATTAATCTTGATGAACAAAGATTGAATGGGCATCCAATCATTTAATCATTCAACTGGCGACCTCTTGGTTCAAAAGACCCACATGATCTGTTCAGCTTAATCTACTATTCCTTTGAAACGTCAAGTTCTTTCACACTTGGATTGTTGTGTGAGGCTCTTCCTTTGTATTTTACAAATGTTTTTGGTTTTCCAAACGTTTTTCTTGATATTAAAGAATGGGGATATCATATTCCTAGTTTTAGAGAGGATAAAGATGATAATATTGCTCGACATTTGTTTGAATTTCATAAGCTCATGCATCAACTAGATATTCATCATGAAGATGTTTTGATGAACTATTCATGTTTAGTCTAGAGGGATGCTTGACTTTTGTACAAATCTCTACTCCCTTCCAACATTTCATCATTAAAATAATTCCATGCAGCTTTTCATAAATATTCCAGGAAGATGTATCCAGCTGATTTTATTTTTTAAGACTGTTGCAATTTAGATTTCATAGAACAAGATTGTAAATATAATCAGTTTCTTGATAAAAAAAATCAGAACATAATAGCAATATGGTGAACCATAAGGAAGAAGAATTTGTAGAAAACAAGATATCCCTTCCAAAAACCAGATCGTGAAAATTCTATATGAAGAAGACTTTGTAAGTAAATCAAGAGGTTTCTTCCAACAACAAGAATGAAGACGACGTGATTGCAAATGAAGAAATATTTGCAGGACCTCCAATATTTCAAGAAGATCAAGTCCAAGTTCATTGTAGAAATAAAGATGAAAATGCATTTTCTAATGAAGAGCTAGATCTCAAATTCATACATACATGATTCTACCTTCAGCCTCTTCCCAAGAAAAAAAAAAAAAAAAAATGGCTTTCTGTGGATGATTATTCGTGGGTAGCATTGATAATAATCAAGATAATTTGATTGAACAACACGATGATTAAATTTTTGATCTAGATCTTTGTGAAGGTCCACAACTTATTGAAGACCATACACAATCAAATTTTGAAAAGGATGATTTTTGTAATAATAATGATGATGGTAATGATAATCTAAGTGCATTTGTCATTAAAATTCAAATGTTCATAGTAATTAATCACATGATCAAACTACTGTTCTAAATTCTTATTTTTTTCAAGATGCTATTTTTCAATCATCATTACTAGATCATCAAGAAATGAAGTTTTTGAAAGTCCAAGTTCATAAATTTTATATAATCATCCTATTTACAATGAGTATCCAGACGATGTAGAAGAGAATATTTATTTCCCAACATGCATGGAAACATACAATAGATCTCCTTTGTTTGATAATTAAGGGATGAATTCAACTTGGAATTTGATGAGAAAAACAATTATTCATCTTTCTTCAGAGAGTTCACTTCAACAGGAAAATTATTAGTTTCACTATAAGAGAAATCAACCAATGTATGACAGTGATGAAGAAGACTCTTGACGTGCAGTGAAGGAGATAAGGAGGGGCTACTAGAGCAGTTGATCTCTCCTTCCTATTTAGCAACTAATGAGCAGCAGACTAGTGAGCCGCAATATGACATTCTCAAGCAAGAAGAAGAAAATATCAGTAGTGGAGAAAATGTGCAGCTGGAATTCCATACCTTGGTTAGTGGAAGAGTAATTCTGCTGAGTTTGAAAAATTCCTTCATATTCTTCATGATCCAGTTGGATTTTGGTTGGAGCATTTCTCCAAGAGGTCCAAAAATTGGGGTTTGCAAACCCAAGCATCAACAATGTTTTTCTAAAGCTACCTATCCATTCTTGCTGCAGTACTATTATTTTCATTCCTTCATTTAGAAGAAAGCAAGGTATGTTAAGAAATCCATTATTTACATGGCTCCATTGGAAATTCCATAATACTTGATCAATGGAATTTCACATGATTAGTGTATGGCCAATGTATATAAATAAGTTATCCAAATCAACATTTCATTTCAAAATTCTAGTTCAACGTTTTATTTCAATTCAGTAGTTCAATTCTCATTTTGGCATCCATTATGGTTCATTTTTTAGGCATTATGACTCCATAGCCCAATGACATAGTTCCGATTTTAATAGGGTTGATTTCATATCTGTATGGATGAAGACACTTGGTCTACTATTCTAGTGATTTGCAGAGTAGATCTTGTTGAATGGGAGATAAGGATGAAGAAAAACTAAAAACTCATATTTTCGTCATTTTTATTTATCTAAAAGCAGGTGATAAATAAAAAATATTCCCTGTTGAAATTTCAAAGCAGGGAATAAGGTGTGAACTCCTCACTCCTCTTATAGTCCCAATATTGAAATATTTTTAAATGAATGTGAAGGAAGTTTTTCCCATGATAATATTATCACCGAATCGAGAATCATAAATGTATAAAATTATACTACCATGTCGATAAATTGGCAAGCCTCTTAAATAAAATGAAAATGAACAAAAATCAAACAAAAGAAGAATGAAGATAAGGATAAAAAGGTCTTGAAAAGAAGTTCAAAAATCAATAAACAAACTTATGTCAGAATGAGATTATTTTGTGTATGGCCCTCTGAGTCATTATTCTATTTTATTTTTCCTATCCATGAGATTTTATTCTCTTTTGATTCTTCATAGAAAGAAAGAATTACATCTTGACTCCAAAAACTTAAAAACATATCAGTCAAGATTAGGCAAAAAATCTTTATGTTCCTTGGATTTTAATTAAAAAAGTATGTCCGGGCTAATCCTAATAACTTTAATTCTTCTATCGGATTTTAAATTGACTAATTCGTTCAAGGTTGATCCCTAAAATTCAAAATCCCTATAAAATCTTCCCTATGGGGCTTTAAGCAAGTGTATTGAAGATTAAAATTTAGTCCTGTGAGTATAATCACTTTCTTAAAAAATTCTATGACGTAATCTCACTTTATATTTTTTTAAGCAGATATCATCCCATGTATGATACATACAAACTGATTTCCGTCTCCCACTTCAAAATATTAAATATAAGACAGATTGTGAAATTAAATTAATCTAATTCCATATAGTCCGAGACAAATGTTGAAAGGAAATTTGAAATTTGATTGCCTCCATCTTGTCCAAAAAGATGATGAAAGGAAATTCATGTAATGATTTCCCTATCTCAACAAAATGCAAAGTGTTAATTGAAGTGGTGGAAAGGAAATTCAATGGGAGAGGTGGATAACTCTGGGTAAGTACCCAACAGATCATTAGTGAAGCACATTCAATGTATATTTGTATGGTTTTCTACACATATCTACAAAAAACACTGACATATAATTATGCCTGACTGTTACATTCTAGACCAAATGAGGACTCTAAATAAATTGTTACATATACTCAACCTTGATGCAAACTAAGTTCACCGTCAGATTAGATAATTTAATTTTATTAAATCCAGATTAATTATCTCCAAACCTGTAGAAACTACTCTTTGAGTTTCAAAGAAAGTCTCTAACATTCTCTTCGGAGCTTAATGCTTTGGGTATTCCAGCAAGTCTAAACAATGAGAACTCACTAACGCCGAAAACTCCAAAGTAATTAAGGCTAATTCAAGGTTTAAAACATGATAAAGTAAACATAAAAATCAAGTAATAGGAGATTAACTTATTCATGAATTTGACCTTCGAGATATTTATACCCAAATTGTACCCAACACTCACGAACGCTAGCATTAATGATATGTTTGATTGGATAAATTTAATGATTTGAATTGTGATTAGAATTTTTTATTCAGTGAAGAGATTACGATTTCTCTTTGTTACAAAGTGCTATTTTGCTCAATTTAAAAGTTATAGGGTTTCGACCCTAACTAGTGGAACGTATAAATTAGTTCTAAGTCGATAAACTAAGAAAAAGGAACAAATATAGCGTGGAAGGGCTAAAGATAATAGAAAGTGGTAATCCACCGACCTGTGGATCTCCGTCAGGTCCCCCATTTAATGATGAATATTTTACTTCAGAACTCCTCATTTGAAAGCATTTAGAGGTGAAAATATATGAAGTGCTAAGTCTCTAAAGCAATGGACCCTTCCATGTGTCCACCTCGACTAATGTATCCATATGGGCTCTCGGGTCTCGCCAGATTTATTTACTCCAACACCCGCTTCTGTCTCCCCCAGAGTAACGGGGAAGATTTGAATACATGGATCAACTGACACATGTCCCCGCCTGCATCAATCCTGGACAAGAATTGCACTAAATTCGCCCCATCTCTCTCTCCACATATGGACCAAGAGATACGGACCGCCTAACCTTGGGAGCATTTCCACCTTCTAGACTGAAGCCCTATATATTTCTCTCACCTAGATCAATGGTTGAGAGTGATTGTAGGGTGAGGAGTTGTGCGGGGTTTAATTTTGAAAGGAGGTCTCGCAATTTAAACTGCAGCTTCTGGGGTTAATGGTCATCACTGGGAGCATTATGGGGTGAAAAGAGGGTTACCCCAAAACACTTTCTCAAGACCCTCGTAGGCTAGAGAACCCAACACACTTTTTGTAGCTCTCTCATCCCCTCACCACTGCCTCCCACTCTTACTACATCACACCTCCGCATGATGACACTTTCCTATAACGAGCTTAGTACTGAGATAGTTGTCCACTTCCTCCTATCACCACACTTCAACCTAAATTATTTATGCCAATAAAATCATTGTAGATGATAGATGACTCGAGACACCTAGCAACAAAGGATCAACATGTAGCCAATCATCTCCATATTTCAAGGAACAATATTTTCAGAAGTGGCCACAGTCAACAGCAAAGACCAACCACGTAGAAGAAGTCAAATATGGATCATCAATGATGATACAAATTAAATCCAATCCAAATTTTAAATATTCATGATATACATTCATAACTCCAGAGATCATTGTAATCGCATTTCAAAACCGAAATGTTTCTTCTAAAGATCATTGTAATTCAGCCAAACCTAAACAAGCTCTTCAGACTATTGTAACTGGCCTAAACCCATGGAACCTATCCTGTATAAATATTAGGAGTTATGTGAATGTATCGTGTTGGGGAAACCCAAGAGTCTTGAGGTTGGATTGTAATGTAGTCTTTTCTCAACAATACATTTGATAAAGATTTTATATCGCTGCTATGTTAAATTTTGTCTTTTCCGTGGTCCCATTTCCTCAAGTTTTCATTACTTTTTCCACTTCCCTTCTTTTTCAACTTGTATTAAAGCTAAGTATATTTAGTGAGACTTCTGCTGTGACTAATTAATAGCATTCTTTCAAGTGTAGTTCTTTCGTCTCCGCTGGTGAGTAGAACAAGACTTGTATCTTAATTGTTTTTCCTATTTACAAGTTATATTTGTTCATAGCTTTTCCTCCTTTGTGAGTGAGACAAGACCTGCCCAGATATTTGAAAATCATCGACATTCTATTGGAAAGGGAAGACCGTGATTTAGACGTAATCTGACACCGGTTTTTCTTTCAGTTTTGTTTATCTCTTATCTTCTATTCATCCTCATGATTTTAAAATGGATTTAGCAGTCGAGGTCATGCCCCTATTTTCTTTCTGCTAATTTTAATGGTTGAAAGTACTTGCACCTAGTTCTAGAAGCCTCAATACCTGATCAATCACCCATTATTATATTTTTCAATATGTGATAATGCTTGGCTCCTCATGTTCTATAGAGTCAGAACTCTTTATGCACAACAGTGCCCTAGTTGAACCTCTATTCCATCCTGGTGCCCATGTAGATTATTCCATAAGACCTAGAGTGCTTTATAGTTCCACATGAATTCTTACATTCAACCTCCTCATTTCTTACTCATAAGTATGTTGACCTATACCTATGGGACTCTTGCGAGTCTTATTTAATCTCTTTTCCACTCTTTCAAAAGTGAAAAGATTATTGATTGAATTTGTCTCTTTCACACTCATACATTGATTTGAAAGGACGCCTATTTTGTTTAATCATTTTTCTAATTCAAGCAGACCAAACCTATGAAAAGGGAAATTCTTTTGGAGTTAAGTCAATTTCATCTCATTCTCTTGTCATAGTGATTGAGCCTATTTCCAATTCTAATTTCTTTGTACTATAGTTCATTATCTCTAAGTTGGTATCTCAACTTTCAAGCAAAGCCTTGTTTATATCCTTGTATCTGACACCTTTGAAAATTCTACAAGGGAAACATTCCTGAAGTTTCCATATCTTGATTCACCACCTTGCATTGAGAATAGGTATGTTCCAATAATGGAACCAGCTTATTTCACTTTAAACTCATTTCCTCTATATCATAGCATTTATTTTCTAAGGAAAACAAAAATACATCATGAAAAGAGTATTAATTCTCATTTTGGCAAAGAATCGGTTCTTTGATTAGAAAGTACAAACTTTTTGTCCAAATTTGTCATCCAAAGTTTAGTTTATCATGACCTTGTAGTTGAGCCCTAAGTATTTTGATTTTACTCCACGACTGGTTAATATTCCACTATGGAGATTCTTGATTATGCCTCCGTATAAACAAAGCTCTACCATTGAATCTATGTTGTCTGAGTCTCCATATGTCCTTGCATTATCTTGTTCAAAGGATGTATATCATCTTGTGTCATACATTTCTCAGAACTCTTAACTTTACATGTCAATAACACCTTAATTGGTCTCTGACTCATTGAAGATATAGTCATCATGCACCTTGTCCTACTTTCATTATGGGTAGGTAACCTTGAACCCAATAGTAGACATATCCCTATTGGTCGATGATCAGGGAAGAATTCCCCTTTGTGTTCATGGAGTAAGAAATCTATTCACATTGGGATTCATGTTGTCTTTGAATGCCATTAGCCCTATCAAGGGTTTCCCTCACCCTTTGCTCCATTGCCCTTTATTATTGTTATCTCAGAGGGACCCTTTCATGTGACCGCCATCCGGGTGTAATGTGAAATAATGCATTGTCATCAGTTCAGGAACATGTTCTTCATTTGAGTTTCTCCAAATCATCAAGCTATTGTTTTGTAACTCATGCTAACCGGGATGAGATATGCCTCAATGCTCTCCTTTCACCAGGTCTCCTTCCATCAAATTCAAATCATCTATTATGGAAATGAGACCTAGATTCCCATGAGTACCTAGAGGGTTTTGCGGTCATTAGTGGAAAGTTCTCTCACCATCGATAGTTGGGAATTACATCGTCTCGCGGATTGATGGATTATTCAAGTGTCTCGGACCTCAACTCATTTATTCAAGTACTTGTAAGAACGTAAATTAACTCCTTTGATACCCACTTCATTATTCCATAGGTTGTCTTTCATTTGTTAACCATATACTTTTAATGACCTGTGAACTAAATGAAGTCTCATTTTGTTCGACCTCAACTCATTCACATGGGATGTAGACTTGGTACTTTTATGGGATCAGAAGACTTGAAAACATCAATTTATAGTCATAGATTTCATGAGTTGTTGCTATCATTCAATGGACCAAGCATCTATATGAATTTAGTGATCATGGGGAGATCATATTGTACTCCATTGTAGGGCTTATTATCTCATATTGATTTTGAGACTAGTTTACACTGGGCCTTGTTCGTGACTATGAAAACCTATGGCATGTATCTACCTTTGTATTTTGTATTCATGTCCATGAAAACTGGTTTGCTATATTTCCACATGGATCTACAAAGTCATTCAAAACCTATGTTCATGCACAAATTCATGGATTGTAATGTTCTCATGAGTAACTAGTAATTCTAGTTGAGTCTCCTTTACTCCACTTTTGGGAATTATAAATTATTTCGATCATCCCAGATACTCCTATGATCTCACAAATTAGGGAATCTGTGGAAAGATTTTCCCTCAATCTCCATGTGATGCAGAGCACCAAGTCACCGCTGCACGGAGGTGAATGAATGACATCTCAGCAAGACCAAGTTTCAAATCAAACATTTATTTGGAGGATAACCTATTGTTGGATATTTTGTCAACAAATATTTTAAAATGTTGTAACTTGTTTGTAAAGTCAAGAAGGATTGTAAGAGATTGCAGATATGGATTGTTGACTCTATCCCCGCAGCCAACGGTAAAGTTATTGTAATAGGGGATTTAATAGGTAACAACTTTGAGTTTGATAGGATAGGTTTCAAATGGGATGACGAGATTTCATGGAGCCCTCATTCCTAGATAGTTTTTCATTGCTGTACCAGAGATGGTATGGAATAGAGAGAATGAGATAGAGATCGGAGAGATCATAGAACAAAGTAGAGTAGAAGAAACACTATGTAAATTGAAGCCTTCATGGAAATGAAGGAATGGTACTTTACTTGTCCAAAAATCCTTGGACCCGTGGTTCATTTCCATGTGTAATTGAAATAATATTATATTATGTATGTATGGTTTAGTTCATTTCGTTAATGCAGGATTGTTCGAGAGATTAACTGTATGAGTTCTAATAAAATGGATGAGCGCCTCTAATTGTTTCTCTTCTGAAAATCATATGTAAGGTGTGCATCTCAAACACAAGGAGCGCGGTCGATTAAGTCACGGAGTGGCTTAGAGAAGTTCAGAGAGGAAAAGAGAAACTTAGACCAGGTGAAAGGTGTGCACAACATTGTGAAATTACCAAGTGTCGAAGAACCTGAACCAGAGTAACGTCAGGTGGGAGAGAATAATTTTATTTCCAAGAAAATCCTTCGATTTGAGTTATCAAAATCCTAAACGGCAGTGTATGGAGATCAAATCTTTTAAGGGACAAAGATCGGCGAGATAACACTTTTTCCTATTTTTGACGCAGACCCGTGAAGCTCCGATCAGAGAAAGAACAAAGGTTCAAAACCCTTTGAAGATTGATAAATATTACAAGCGAGGGATACCGTAAGTCAGAGGAGGTTTCACCGCCGATCGCTGGATCACAAAGTGGAAGAGGATCGAGGTCTTCGTGATCGAGGAAGGTACAGAGCTCAGCTAACTTCACGCCATCGTAGGGAGAGAGAACCTATTCGGCTGAACTTTGAGGCTCTAAAGTCCTGAGTGCCGAAAACCCCAAAGTAGAACTCAATCATCCACCGAAATAGATCGGTTTCATTGCATTGTTTGGGGAAAGGATCAAAGGTTGATATTTACACCGCAAACTCGGAGGAAGAAGTTCCTGAAACTTGAAACACCCAAATATTAGAGCCGAAGGGTCGGAGAATCTAGATCACAAAATCAGGAGGATACGCCAGGTCAAGATATAGAGGAAGGAGGAGGTTGAAGAAGCTAAAACATTTGAAGCCCAAACACCGGCGAGACATATTTTTTTATCTATGAGGATACACTTGGCAGCATATCTCGAGCTCCAAGAAAGTTGAAGTGAGTTTTCATTTTGAGAACCGATCGCCGGGCGGTGAAGACCTAAAGATCCGGCAAGATCCGCACCATGAGATCCAAGGAGACGCGATACGAACTGAACTCGGTAAAGTCCGGCGATTTGTTGTCGCCGGATCTAAGAGGGACGGGTATAGATCCATGGCCCGTAAAGTCCCAGTAATCCTCGATCGTTGATTAGGAGGACATATGCCGACTTCCTTTGATAAAAGCTTTGGGAAAGGAAAGTTTGAGGATTTGAGATCCTAAGTCCCAAGACCTCGAGGGAATCTCGATCGCCGACTAGTGATATAACCCGCGATCCAAGCTGAATGGTTAAACAACTGGCGGAAGGCGGTGGTCATTGATTGGGAGGACAGATGTCCGTAGATCGCTAATTCCAAAGGATTGACATATGTAAGGAAGATGGGATTGAGATTTCACTCAAGTCCTGAATAGTGGAAGAGATTCTTGAACGTTGATTCAGGGGAAGCGGATATGGTCTGTAGATTTGAAGGGAATGGATCTAATCGTCAATTTAGATGTTGTCATCAAGATCATGAGATCGACGATCCGCAGTACTGGTAAAAATTGTGGAGGAGTTTAAGATAATTTGAGGTATCGCTGCCAATTCAAAACCATGGTCTCCATTAAGGGACACGCCAAAGTTGTAGAAAATTGTGGGCCTGCGTTTAACTCCAAACCCCTTTGTTGTTATACCAAGTAATCGCGGTGGTCATAGCCCAAGGTCACATCACAGGGTTTATCTGAAAAGTAGCTAACACTGACACTCCGAAGCTCGCAGCCAGAGCCGGAAGGGAAAGGTCGCCGGTTGCTTCTCTTCGCCCCGCACTGCAGTCGAAATCGTGGTTTAGATATAGAGGGGACCATTAAGGTTTCGTGAGAGTTCGATTCAAGGATCGAGATCCATTGACCGGTTGGGTCGCATAATCTGCTACGGGAGTAGGGGGATGCACGTGGTAATCGCGAGATGATATTGATTTTGTTTGCGCATTTAGCGTTGAGAAAGGAGTTAAGTTGATATCATTTTGGTATCAAAAATTTAATTTATGTTCATAGGTGACGCAGTGAAACGCGCCACCCAGAAGGCGTAGAGCGAATGAATAAATGGAATAAGAAATGAGGCGACTCAAAATAACATTGGATGCCATGGAAACAAAGGCAGAAGAGCACCGTGATGATGGAGATATCGCGAAGTCGGCGGTTGTTGTCGCGAAGTCAAGAAAACGTATGAGAGGATGCGACCAAGATCAATTTTAATAAAAATTTATCGCGTTAGGATGAAAGTGATAATTAGAGGTAATCGGCGTATGAAGGCAATTTAGAAGTTGAAGAACTGTTAGATTGGCACGCGTATATGAAAATACCGACAGAAGATATTGAAGAAGACAAGATGGTGAAGCGCTGTAGTGATTGGCATCTGAAAGGTCATGCGGCGCTATGGTGGGATGAATTGCAATTCAAACACGGGAGAAATGGTAAGAAAAAAAATTAAAACCTGGATAGATGGTAGCCAAGCTGAAATCCAAATTTATCCGGTTGATTACCAAATTTTCAATCTTTACAAAGATTGCGAACCCCGACGAAAGCCTTTATCGCTGAATATAAATAATCGGAGAATTTTAGCAAACTCAACATCAGGGTTGGATAGAAGGAGAATGAATATGAAAAGACAGCCAGATATATCAGTGGGTTGAGATATGAAATATAAGAGGATATCAACATGATGTAATTAAATTAAAGGATGCTTATCAAGCAACCTTGAAAGATGAAGAAAAATTGGCTAGGAAGCAAATCCAATGAAGTAGGGGAGGAAACTCAAGCATAGGTAAAGGAAATACTAGAGAGAAGTTCCAAAAGTCGGGCTACGAAGCCCATAAACAAACAATACTGCATTCAAAGAAGAAAGTGTGTGGAGTTCCAAAGAAGGAAAAGCATGGAGGAAGAAGCTCTTTTCTAGGGAGGGAAGAGGATGAGGAAGAGCCAAAGCCAGAGGAGGCATAGTTAGATACTATATATGTGAAACCAAGGGGCACGCAAGTCCTGGCAACGTCCGAAAGAGAAAGAAAAGGAGGAGGTGAAGCACACGCTATTGAAGCAATACAAACATGTGGGCGTATAGCGTATGAGGAAGGAACCCCATGATGAGGAAAAATTATTCAAGCCGCTAAAAAGAAACCTTTCGTGAGGAACCACTTTTAGTTTAACACACCTATTCCTTAACTCCTGGCGAAAGACAGTTTGTAAGGGATCATAAAACGCTGGGAGACCGACAATCTAGTATCCATGCAGGACGGTGGAGAAGTCGGAGTCGGCACACAAATGTACATCCAAACCCACAAGGTATAGTGGTTGCAAAAAGGACATCAAGTAATGATAAGTCAACAATTCCAAGTTGAATTTAAAATAGGAGGTTATAGGGATGAAATATTATGTGATGTAATTCCCATGGATTTCTATCATTTTATTGGGAAGGTCATGGAAGTATGGGACCCCAAAAATTTATTCATGATGGAAGGAAGAATACCCATACCCTGTGGAAAACAATGGTAGGACACATATGTTGTTACCCACAGAAGACAAAGAGCAAAAAGAGAGAAGCTAGTTCAAGCATACTTCTCATGAGTGGAAAGGAACTCTTGAAAGAAGTCAAGAAGGAAAAGGAAATGCAGTTTGTTGTAGTGAGGAAACCTAGAGTTATCCTTACAAATACTTATGTCGAAGATTTTCCTATAGAAATCCAGGAACTATTAGAAAACTTTGTTGATATAGTAGTGGATGAGTTACCACACTCATTGCCACCCATTAGGAGTATAAGCCACCATATTGACCTTATTCCAGGAGCTAGTTTACCAAACAAAAATTTTTATAGGTTGACACCTAAAGAGAATGAGGAGGTCAAAAATCAAGTCCAGGAGTTATTGGATAAAGGTTTAGTCAGGGAAATCCTAAGCCCATGCGTAGTACCAACTTTGCTAAGTCCAAAGAAAGATGGGGGTGGAGGATATGTGCAGATTCCCGAGCCATCAACAAGATAACCATTAGGTACAGATTCCCTTTACCAAGGATGGATTATTTGATGGACTGCTTGAGTGGAGTGAGTTTTTTTTCCAATATAGACTTGAAAAGTGGATATCATCAAATAAGGATGAGAGAAGGAGATGAATGGAAAACAACATTCAAGACAAATGAAGGATTGTTTGAATGGTTGGTCATGTCATTTGGGTTGACAAATGCACCAAGCACATTTATGAGGTTAATGAATGAAGTGTTGAAAGACTTCATAGGAAATTTTTCCATAGTATATCTATATGACATACTAATCTTTAGTAAGACAAAGGGAGAACACTTAAGAAATCTGACATCAGTGATGGAAAAGTTGCAGCAAGAGAAGTTGCTAATAAATTTGAAGAAAAGTTCTTTTATGAAGAAGGAACTCATATATTTGGGTTTCGTGATATCTTCAAATGAATTGAAGATGGATCCGGAAAAGGTAAGAGCAATAAAAGAATGGCCATCGCCAAGCAACATGTTTGAGGTAAGAAGTTTTCATGGGTTAGAAATCTTTTATAGAAAGTTTATCAGAAATTTCAATGGTATATGTGCACCCTTGTTGGACACTGTGAAGAATAAACACAAGTCCTTCAGTTGGACAGAGGAAGCTGAAAAAGGTTTCAAAGTGTTGAAGGAGAATATCATAGAACAACCAATTCTGGTCTTGCCAGATTTTGGAAAAACATTTCAAGTGAGATGTGATGCAAGTGGATTAGCTATTGGAGCAGTGTTGAGTCAGGATAATAGGCCAGTTGCTTATTTCAGTGAGAAACTGAATGACGCCAAGAAGAATTATTCCACATATGACAAAGAATTTTATGCAGTGATTCAAGTTTTGAGGAAGTGGAGACACTATCTAATTCCCAAATAATTTGTCTTGTACAGTGATAATCAAGCTTTGGAATTTATTACTAGGCAAGAAAAGTTGAATTGGAAACGTGCAAAATGGGTAGAATTTATGAAAAAAATTACTTTTGTTATTAAGAACATTGTTGGAATTGCTAACAAAGTTGCAGATGCTTTGATCATGAGGAGTTTGATTGTACAGGAATTCCAAGTGGAGACCCTAGGGTTTCAACACCTCAAAGAGATGTATAAAGAAGATGCAGATTTTAAGGAAGCTTATGAGGCATGCAAGAATCCTTTATTGAGAGACAAAAGCCCATGGACTGAATATTTGATCCAGGATGGATTATTATTCAAAGGAATCCAATTATACATTCTGAAACGCTCAATGAGAGATAATATTTTTAAGGAGAAACACAACAGAGGTTTAGCTGGACATTTTGGTCACGATAAGACATTTGCAGAGCTGAGAAATTGGTACTATTGGTCGAGCATGAGAGAAAAAGTGAAAAATTTTGTGATCAAATGCAAAATTTGTCAATATGCAAAAGGAAGACAAAAGAACACTAGTTTGTATCAGCCATTACCAATTCCAGAAAGGTCGTGGGATGCAATCAGTATGGATTTTGTTTTGGGATTGCCTAGAACTCAAAAAGGGAGCGATTCCATATTTGTTGTGGTGGAAATATTTTCAAAAATGGCACATTCCATACCATGTCAGAAGACAAATGATGCTACACACATAGCTAAATTTTTTTCCAGAGAAGTGGTGAGACTACATGGATTGTCGAGGAGCATAGTCTCAGACAGGGACACCAAATTTGTAGGACACTTTCGGAGGAATCTATGGAAGAGGATGGGGATGAACTTGTCCTTTACTTCAACATATCACTCTCAGACATATGGACAGACTGAAGTAGTAAACAGGAGTCTCGAAAAATTGTTAAGAATTTTAGTCACTGAGCAAGGTCGACAATGGGATTAGATTCTGGCACAAGAAAATTTTGCATTCAACAATTCAGTGAACAGGAGCATAGGAAAAAGTCCATTTGAAATTGTGTTTGGTATACAGCCAAGAGGGATTACAGAGTTGAGAGATCTGAATCAAGATGAGTTCAGAAGTGTTGGAGCGGAGGATTTCGCAACAGAAATGTAGAAACTCCATGACAGAGTCAGAGAGTAGCTACAGGAAAACAACCAGAAATACAAGAGCAGATTTGATAAAAAGAGGAGAGAAGTTCAATTCAAAGTTGGAGATGAATTTTTCTCTCATTTGAGAAAAGAAAGGTTTCCAAGGGGAGCATATAAAAAATTGAATATGAAGAAGATAGGACCATGCAGGATTCTCATAAAATTCACAGCAAATGCTTATGAAATTGAGTTGCCAGACAATGTTGGGATATTTTCGATATTCAATGTTGCAGACATGTATCCTTATAGGAGAGATGAGGCAAGAGAATCATATGATCAAAAATAAATTCAGTGGGAAGATCAATTGCCCACAACAGAAAAACCTCAGATGGATAAAATCATTGAACAGAGGGATGGAAAGTAAACCAGGAGGAAGACATATCCTGAATACTTAGTGAAGTAGAAAGATCATCCAATGGAATATGTCAGTTGGGTTACAGAACCTGATATTTTGAAGCATGGAAAAATAGTGTAGGAGCTCATGGATAGGAGTCCATGAAATTTTTTAACCAGAGGAGTATGATGCAGTAGCATCGCCTTCCAATTCAACAACACACGTGTGGAGGTGAAAGAATGACATCTCAGCAAGACCGAGTTTCAAATCAAACATTTATTTCAAAGATAAATCGGTTGTTGGGATATTTTGTAAACAACATTTTAAAATTGTAACTTGTTTGTAAATTCGTGAAGGACTGTAAGAGATTGCAGATATGGAGTTTTGACTCTATTTGGCAATAACTGGTAGTTATTGTAATAGGACAAAGTAGGTAACATCTTTGAGTTTGATAGGATAGATTTTAGACAAGACGAGAGAGATCATGGAGCGAGTCCTTAGATATTTTTTTCATTTTTGTATTGTAACAGATAGATAGAATAGAGAGAATGAGATAGAGATTAGAGAGATCAGTAGAACATAGTAGAGTAGAAGAAACACTATGTAAATTTGTTTTCATGAATGAATAGAATAGACAGAGTTTTCCCAAAATCCTTGGATTGTGTTCATTTCATGTGTGATTGAATGAATATTATATTATGTATGTATGCTTTAGTTCATTTCGTGCATGCATGACTGTTCGAGAGATTAACTCTATGAATTCATGACAAAACTGGATGAGTTTCAATTGTTTCTCTTCTGACACTCGTATGCAAGGTGTGCATCTCGAAAGAAAGGAGCGCATCGATTAAGTCCCGGAGTTGCTCAAAGAAGTTTAGAGAGGAAAAGAGAAAATTAGACCAAGTGTAAGGTGTGCACAGTGTCAAGGAACGACCAAGATTCGAAGAACCAGCGCAGAGGAATGTCAGGTGGGCGAGAAGAATTTATTTCCAAGAAATCCTTCGATTTAAGTTATCGAAATCCCAAGAACGCAAGGTGTGTGTGGGAGATCAAAATACTTTTAAGGACATAAGATCAGAAGAGAAAACACTTTTCTCGAGTGTTGACGAGATTCTAGAGTTGCACTCCTAGAAAGAACAAAGGTTCGGAACCTTTAAAGATTGATAAATCTTCCAAGTGGGGAGATATCAGAAGATCAGGAGGAGGAGCGACCGTGATCATTGGATCGCGGTGAAGAGGATCGAAATTCGATGGATCAGAGGAAGGTGCAAGAGCCTTAGAAATTCATAGCACAAAGGAGAGAGAACCTATCGGGGTTGAACTTTGAGTTTTCTGAAGTCCGAAGAGCCAAAACCCTAAATTAGAATCTCAGTCATCCGATCACAGAAATAGATCTGAGCCATCAGATTGTTTGGGGCAAGGATCAAGTGTCGGATCGTCAGAAAGGATCTGGACTGTCATATACTATGAATTCTAGGAGGAAGCAAGTTTGAAACTTGAAACACCCAAAGCACAGAGAGTCAAAGGGCTGGAGCGAATCTGGATCATTGAATCTAGGAGGATATGTGTCGATAGGTCAGAAGATCCAGAGGAAGGCGGAGGTTGAAGTGTTGAAACATCCGAAGCCCGAATACCCAAAGAGATGAGAGTCGTCTATCTATGAGGAGTCACTTGGTAGCAGATCTCGAGCTCCAGGAAAGTTGAAGTGGGTTTTTTAGTTGAGAACTGAGATCGTCGGAGTGCAAAGACCCGAAGTAAGATCTGGACTGTGATATCTAAGGGAGACGTGGCATGAATACGTGAACTCTAGGTAAAGTCCCAAAGTGATTTGTAGCCATCGGATATAAGAGGGACATGGCATAGATCCATGCATTTCGGGTAAAGTCCTGAAGTAATCCTCGATCGTTGGATCAGGAGGACACGTGTCATGGTATCATAGCATTCAGATAAAAGCGTTTGGGAAAAGGCAAAGTTTGAGATTTGATATCTCAGAAGTTCGAATACCTGGAGGAAATATCAACCGTCGATCGAGAAGAGGGTCATTGGACCATTGATCCGAGTTGAATGGTCAAACACCCAAAGTGAAGGCAGGGTCGTTGATTGGGAGGACATGTGTTCGTAGATTCCTAGCTCCGGAGGATTGACATATGGAAGGAAGATGGGTTTGAGATTTTGAATTCCCAAAGTCCAGAATTGCAATGAGATCTCGACCATTGATTCACGAGAATCATATATGGTCTGTATATTCGAAGGGCACAAATTTGATCGTCGATTTAGACGTTATCGTCAAGATCGTGAGATCAACGATCCCATAGTATTGCGGGGACATAAATAGTGAG
>SNQJ01S0176594.1:0-15540 GCA_010110895.2 Picea sitchensis | reverse complement strand
CCTCCCTTCCAAATATCTTGGCATCCCTCTTATCGAAAATTCATTAAGGAACACCTCCTAGGAAGATCTTTTATCCAATTTTAGAAAAAATCTAGCCTCTTGGACTTTTCGCTCCCTCAATCTATTGAGTTGCCTCATCCTCCTCAAGTCTTTCCTACAAGACCTCCCTATTTATTCTTTTTCGTCTCTTTTTGCCCCAAGTTTCAACCCTACCATCACCAGAAATATCCAAAGGATATTCCTTTGGCAAGGAACTAAAGATGTTCGCAAATGGGCTCTAGTAAGTTGGCAAAAAACGTGTAGACGAAAACATGCAGGGGGACTTGGATTTAGAGATCTGTTTATCCTCAACAAATTCCTTAGTGAAAAAATCTGGTGGAGATGGTTAAATAGGCCTCAAGACCTTTGGGAGTGCCTTTGGAGGAGAAAATACACATCAGCCATATAGGAAAAAAAACTAATCAAATGGAATGGTCAAGGCCCTGGATCTCTTATTTGGAATGCGACCAAGCTAAACAAGGGGATTATCACAAACCGTGCTTTCTAGGAACTTCAATATGGGACCTTGGCCCCTTTATGGAGTGACTCTTGGCAGGATCTTCTGACCCCGGACAAGTATCCCACTTTGAGTACCTTTATTCCCTTAATGGAAGGCACAAGAATCCAAAAAATAGTTGACTTCTGGATTCCTGATGAAAACATAGCTACTTTGCGCAAATGGAAAGATACCCATGAAGAGTTCAACATTCCCCCTGAGGTAAATCTTCAACCACTCCTAAACAATCTTACCTCTAGGAGAATTTTCAACCAGTAGGGGGAGGACATCCTAAGATGGGGGCATTCCAATAGGGGCACCTTCAACCTTCAAGAGGCTTATTTTCTCAGTGTAGGGCATGAATCCCTCCCAAAAGATGTCATTTGGAACAAAATCTGGGGTGAAAATATCCGTCCCAAAATCATCACCTTCCTTTGGTTAACGATGAACAAAATCATCCTTACTTGGGACAATTTAATGAAAAGAGGCTTTATAGGTCCTTCTTGATTCCATCTATGTTTCAATGAGGAGGAGACACAAAATCACCTTTTCAATATTTTCCCCTACAGTTCTCAACTTTGGGATCAATGCGCCAACATCATGAGAACCTCAAATAGAAACCGATCTGGCATAAGGGCAACAATTGAAGGCTGGAAAGATTCAATATTTCACTCTCCCACCCTCGACTAGATATGGCAACTTCTACCCGATTTTATTCTATGGGAAATTTGGAAAGAAAGGAACTACATAATCTTCAACTCCCCCTCCTTCAAATGGCAAGAAGTCTCATCCAAAATCATATCCAACATCAAGGAAACAATCAATTTACACCTCCGGATGGTTCAAGATTTGACTTTCTTGCCAACTAAGCATATCATTCTCAATGCATGGAAACTCTACCTCACCCCTTCTCTTTCAACCCCAAGCCCAGGATCCACAACTAAAATCAGTCCCTCTCATTGGGAGGCCCCACAAGATCAGTAACATAAAATAAACTTCGACGTAGCCTCCAAGGGAAATATGGGACCTACAGGTCTTGGGGTTGCCATTCGCAATAAAAGGGGAGAGATCCTCCACATTTTAGTTGGGAACTTGGGGCATAACACTTACAATGTAGTTGAGATTTGGGGATTTCTCAAAGGACTCCAAGCGGCCAAAGATCAAGGGATAAATTTCCTTATAGAAAAAGGAGAATCGCAAATAATCCTCAACCTACTCTCCCATCTCCTAAATGGTGCAGAACCATAAAATATTTTCCCAACTTGGAGACTCATGAATGGGTTGATCAGAATAAATTCAATTCTTCAGCCCTAGTGGGTAATTCTCCCCTCCCATATTCGAAGAAAAGAAAATCAAGTGGTGGATATGTTGGCAAACCTCAGGGTAGACTTGCAGGAAGGAGAATTCGATTGTTTTCCTACCTCTTGTCTCACTCATCCCCTCA
The DNA here is from genome assembly GCA_010110895.2 of Picea sitchensis. Lineage (NCBI taxonomy): Eukaryota > Viridiplantae > Streptophyta > Pinopsida > Pinales > Pinaceae > Picea > Picea sitchensis. The sequence continues at coordinate 13,561 of SNQJ01S0176594.1, read as the reverse complement.
TTTTTGCATGCATAAACACAACTCACAACAAGGACCAACCCCTATATGGGGTGTCATCAATATCGACAAGTGCATGGATAGATTGGCGGACACCTGTCCACAACCCACACCACACCACCACATCTTCCACTGACTCAAGGAATTTAATCCATGCTTTTAAAACTTTGATCGACATACCCACACATTCATTTTCACATAGTGAAATTTATGGTAATGGAGCTCCACCTCGTAGGGGTGGTAAATTCGATGGGCTAGATACTAAACCAGTCCCGTCATTTTCCCCAGATCAATGGTTTTTATTCTACGACAGGGAAACTCATGGCTCATTTGAGCTATCTACTTCCAGCTCCTCGTAGTCTTCCATTAGTCTATATTTCTCTTTGGTTGTGGTTCAAGATTTTTCCTCCACTCCACTTCTGCTTCGATCTCTTCCCCCAACTCCTTCCTTGGTTCTCTCCCTCCCCTCCTCTCTTGGTCATAGTCCTGATGCATCACCAATGCGGTAAGTCAAAGTGTGGGGCAACTTGGTATGAAACGAGAGGTTGAGGTTTGAAGGGTCATGGCAGGAAATATCCTTAGAGCTTGCCTCATTATCCTATCCATGCCTCCACTCCATAACTCCCCCTTGACCATGTTCATTCATCCTTTTTGGAACACCCTTCTGGTTGTGCCACCACTCCAAAAATACCTCATTTGTCCTCTCTGTTTTCTTGAAGATTCGAGTGGTTCGATAGATTTGTAAATTCCCTCAGCTTTACTCCTAAGATCATTCAAGAGGTGCCACCTATCCACCAACCTCCACCCCATCCCCCTCCTCCATCCACTCCCCCTAGCCTGATCCCCCCTCTCTCTTCTTCCTCCTCCTCTCTCCCCTCTCCCTCCTCCCTATATTCATCCTCTTATGATCCACCACCCTTTCCTCCCCCATTTCCTTGTTCTCGGTGATATGGGATGGATAATTTGAAGAATTCTATGGATTTCATCCAGAGCTCAATCATGGACGTTAAGTGCGCCATCAAGTAGTTGTTTAACAAAGATGATAGTCGGGTTTGTCACGATGAGATTATGCATTGTCTTCTTCGGGATATCTGGCATACCATCCCAGACACAGGGATTTTGGGTAAGGACATTGCACAGGACCAACAAAAAGTATGGAGGCCCGAACTCAACTCTGTATAATCTATAATTTCTCAGGCTTCTCAGGGTTTTTTATGTTACCAAACAGTTTAGTTTACAGGCTTTCATCCTTGTGTGGCATCCTAGATCTAGGCTTAGCACATTTTTTGTTTTTTACAATTTTTGAAAATTTCATGGACAACTGGAAACTCCGTGACCATGTGGTAGCATTGTTTTCCCACCAGGGGAAATGTTCTCATGGTCTCTAGGGATATACCGACATCTGTAAATTTTTCTCTTTAGCAGGATTCAATATATTTTCCTAACTTACAAATATATATATATATATATATATATATATATATATATACATACATAATGCATAAATATTTTAACCTTACATGAACTTCTCAAATCTAACAATATTTGAAACTAAATAATAAATAAATATGAAAATTATATTCAATAGTGATTAGAATATACATATCTGAACCAGAACAGTAAAAAAAAATGGAACAACCACGTTCGAACCAACCATATATGCAAGACAACTAAGTTACTTGTCATGATCTGCCTCAAGTCTGTCTGTGACTCCATAAGGATGAATTTGTCTCCACTCCTTCATCAAATTACCTTTGTATAGTTCATAAAATTATTTTCCTAACACATATGTGCTCACATAGAAAATAATCATTTCTCCTCAAAATACTAAGCAATGTCATGCCTCCCACATATGTTCTGTGTGTGTCTATTCATTTACTTCCTAATACTTTTCATTGAATCATTTCCCTCCTTGGAAATTCACATCTTTAGAAATCCCATATTTTTAGAGGCTTCCAACGACAAAATTTCACTTATGACACTTATCAAATATTTCTTTGAGTTAGCTCCTTCATGTACCCAACTCATGGAGTCATAGTCCTCTCTTGTTAACCTACATTTTCCATCTATTTCCTGCATTTATTATTAAAATAACATTTTCTCTTACATCTTTCTATTCAAAGAGGACAATTGGAAAGTCCAAATATTGCATAATAATTTAAATAATAACAACCAATTGACTTAATAAAATCAATACAAATTTCCCTAATTGGAATTTATTAAATAAAATGTTTAGTAATTGAGGATGTGACATCCTTTGCCCCTTATAGATAACACCATCCTCGGTGTCAGTAATCACTTCCAGTCAGCTCTTGGAACAAAGTTGGATATATTTTCTTCAAATCATATTCAAACTCCCAAGTGCCCCCCTCACAACTAAAGTGATTCCATTGCACCTTTAGCTGGGTGATGATTCTGTTCCAAAGTACTATTTTTTTCTTATCCAAAATGCATATAATTTTCGCTTGGAACTCGTCTTTTAGTTCCACCTACACCATATTCCAATCAATAATGTGATTAGGATAATGAATATACGTTTTTAACCATGAAACATCATAAACTTTATGAAATTTCAAATTAGCATGGAGCACTAGTTGGTATGCCATTGGTCCAATTCTAGCTAGTACTTCGAAAGGTCCACAATATCATGGGGCTAACTTGGAACAAAATCCTAATTTTAATGAACTCTTTTTTATCTTTAACTTTAATATATACATGTTCTCCAACATTATATTCTTTATGTAGTATTTTTTGGCCTGCATAAATTTCATGTCGATCTTGTGCAACCTTTAAATTGTGTTGCACCTTCCTGACTATTTGTTCCAATTCTTGGACCATATTTGGTCCAACCATTAGTCGATCAAATAGAATATCCCAACTGAAGGGACTCATCCATTTTCCGCCATATAGAATTTCGAAGGGACTCATTTTTGGTGATACTTGATAACCGTTATTATGTGTTATCCAAGTGGAACTACTACATATGGGTGGATTATTCCACAAACTTTTTCCACGTTTCCATTATTTTCATATTTGTTTTTTAAATTGGGCAGGATTTTCGTCGCTATTGCCATGAAAGTTCTTTGTTATTGCCACAAATATGTTTTTTAAATTGGGTGGGATTTTCATCTCTATTGCCATGAATATTTTTACTATCTCAAAAAACATCTGCTAACGGCTAGTTGACTAGATGATCTATATATACCTGACTTTAAGAGACTTTGGGACACAATTTCTATAGTTGTGACACTGCTCATGTATTTTGTTTGAGCGGTTTAATTTTTCCGTCACCAATTGGTTGAACAAATCCAATTCTTGATCTACATAGCTCGGATTTTGAGCTTGCAAGGTTGGTATGTTTTTTTATTTATGTATTCATTTAACTTATAAATTTTTGCTCAAATGAAATTTCATGTATCACTTTTTTTCCTTGATAATATATTTTATGTTTAGTACCATATTTCATGTCATTGGTTTTTGGATCTAGTTAGTATATTCTATGGAAATTCATGTGAAATGTCAAGAAAAATATTTTTTGAAGAAGTATTTTAATAAGAGGGAAAATTACTCCATCGATAATTCAATTCAAACATTAAAAACGAATGTCATTATCAATCTAGATTAATTTGAGCCTACAATTCCTTATGTAAATTTAATCCTTATTAGAAAAAAACCAACTCATAACAACTTTACCAGTTGGACTAATGTTTGAAATATAAAGTGGAAAAAAATTCTCTTAGGTCTAATTTTATTCCTTACAGACCTTGTTAGCTCTCTAACTTTTGTGTTTCTATAATGTTGGGACTATATATATTAATTCCATATTTTTAGTCTAGTATTAGGTTAGGACATTTGTCATATAACATTGTATTCTTATGTCATGTTGTTTCTCTCAATTTTTTATAATCACATGCAATTCTAGATGTAGTGACTAACTCTAGTTTGTAGTCGATGTAACTTGTTTATATACTATTAATAAGGAGTAGCTAAAATATAAACATTTCATGACCAAATCTACGATAACATGATGAAATCTACTAGTCAGACAATGAAAAATGAGAACATACCAAAGTGTCTTAGAAAATAAAACCGTGACCACTGTAAGTCGCATAAAATTGTTACCATTGTATGTAGCTGCGAATCAACACATCATAATTTAAACCAACCCAACCCAATTTTGGATGACAAGTGGATGGAGTTCGTTTTTTAGTGGTGAATTTCAAAGATTGCCATTTTCTCTACAAAACAACTTAGACGCTAGTGTATGGTGTCGAGTGATTCAAGTTTGAAAAATTTTGACCACTTTTGTTAAATGGTGTGTAATTATTTTCCATGGTGATTTAGTATGCACTACTCTAAAGTACAAATTGAAGCATATTTATCTTAATAGTTAATCGATAATAAATAAATAAAAACTTGTCAAAATGTCTTAGAAAAAATAATTGTGAGGATTGTAGGTCACTGTAAATAAACATATCATAATCGAAAGGAGTAGCTAAAATATCATGAAGGAGTAGCTAAAATATAAAAATTTGACAAATTACTATTTGGTATGGTGTAGGAAGATAATTACTTGTCAGTAGAAGGATTTGTCACTATGAACAAAAATGATAGGAATCTTTCTCAGTTAAGAGTGACATTAGAGGCGAGGGGCAATGGAAAATATTATTTCCCTTGCTATGATTGCAAGGGCTTGCAAAGAAAATGAATTTTAATAACAACAACTGAAAGACATTGTAGGGAGAAGGGGCATGCCAAAGGGGTTTATGAATACCATACCTTGGTAAGAGGATTCAATATTTAATTATGTATTCTTTGTAATAGTCATCATGTCATAAATTTTAGTAATAATTCTTATCTACAATTTTATATTTTCTATACACACTAAATTTTCTACGTTTTTTTTAAATATATAGATGATGCCCCTATAATGTCGACCTCCAAAGAGTTATTTTTAGATTACTAGCATAAATACTCCTTTATAGGGTGATAGTAACATCCCTCCTGTTTCGTCACAACATCAAGCCTCACATAACAAGTGCAATATTTTTTTTTTTTTTTTGTGTAAACATGACATAATACTCAACAACGCAACATGACGACGAACACCACGCAAGAAACTCACGCAACAATAAAATGAATAACGAACAAGAATAATAATGACTACCCGTCCGTCCTACCCTGCAATGGTTAGGACCTCCAAGACACATAAGCAACGCCCAAGCCTAGGTTCCCATCGATTTTTACCATTTAAGGTCTCAGGGCTGGCGACTGTTCTGAGGAACCAGGAGGTGTCTACATTTCCCTTGACACAAGAAGACCAAGCCTACTAAACTAAAAGACAACATGAAGATCATCCAAGACACTTCACTCCACAATAATCAATTCTATAAATCCTTCAAGAATTTTAAATTCAACCCTTTTAAAGTAATTTGCATAAGGTAGACATTGAAACACTTTATTTACGCTCATAATGAAAACTATGTTATTTTATATGAGGTCACCTGTTATACATACTTACACTCTAAATTGTTACAATAATGGAATCAAATGAAGGTATGACTATGACTACTTACTTCCAATAAAATCCAAATACTATCAGTTTTCAATTATTCAAAAGTATTTTATTGAACCTAAAAATTTACATATCTTATAGTAGAATCTAAAGATAAAATATATCTTGACCATCGACTTCCAAGGAAATCTTATATATTTTCAATAAAATTTAAGACCACTCAAGTATTCTACTTTGACGAACATTGAAATATTAAATTCTTCTCCATATTCAAATGATGTTAATCCATATAAATCCACAACTCATACCTAGTTAGATTTAAGTGATCCAACAATAAAAATATAATATAATGATGAGTATGACTTTGAAATCTTGCCTCCAAAAGAAAATTCAAATCTTATAAATCCTTGAAGAATATTTTAAAGATACTTTTAAAAATGTTTTACTTAATAGGGACCTTGAATTCTTTGTTTACTGCCCACATAGAAATCTATATTACTTAATTCAATGATAAATTATATATATTTACACCCTAAAAATCACTACAATAAAAGAATCTAATAAAAGGATTTCCATTAAAAATACAAGATGCATAGGTGTAGATTATGTCCAAAAGGCAGGGCGCAGAAGTGGGTATAGTTGTCTAAATGGTTAAGGTTTTGAATAATTTACTACCAGCTCAATGACAATTTTTAATAAATTGCTGCCATTCAGTCTGTCATTTAATCAATTTCTGTCAGTTAAAAAAAGGGGGTTTAATGCCATCAACTGGACTTGGTCTGAAATTCCTGTTTCCTAAATCTGGTAACAACTTTGCATCAATTTACTTTGCAGAGGTATTAAATATGGCAGAGGTAGAAATTTAGAAGACAGGTAGACATCGCATTGTCTAAGAACATCAAAACTGCATAGCTAAAACTATATTATCATTTAGCCAAATTCCTAACCCTATAGCTTTATTGTACAATATTAATTCCCATGAGTTTCTTGTACTATATCCCTCACCATAACTATTTGGGTTGAATGGCATGACGATTCCCAACATGATGAATATTAAAACTAAAACCAAAAGAAAAACATACATGATGTTATTCAGATCATTTTTTTAAAATTCTCTAAAATATGATACACAAACAAACCTTTAATCCATTTTTCATCTAATATGTCTCAAGTTGTGTTGTATAACATGTTTCCAAAAATTCAATTAATTTTATCCTAAATCTTGAATCAACTAGTTTTTTCTGCCCACAAATAAAATCAGTTTATGCAAAACTAAGTCTGTCATCTTTATTCAAAACATAACCTTTCATTCTTTGGCAAGTTGTTCAAGTCAGAAAATCTGCAAAATAGCGTATCGTTTTGCATAGGTTTTAACAAGAATGAAAGCTTGGAGCAAGCCCAATCTAAATGAGTGAAATTGAATAGAAGCGGAAATATTCCTATTGGGATATATTTTAGCTGTTTGAATTTTTTTTTTACTTGGCCCCTGAATTTGATAAATGAGCTTAATTGTTGCCCTTGTTACCTGCCTTAGAGCAAGCTAGCATTTCCAGTGTGTTTTATATTGGATTTTAATATATTTGTTTGAAATTTATTGGATACATTTTTATTGAAGTCGAATTTATGTGTGTTACAGACTTATTATAGCTATGATGAAAAGACAATGACTCATGGAAGGTTGGAAACAATGAAACCATAAATAGTTCTCCTTTCTTCAAAATTGCTTAACTTGTACTGCACGCTTTCATATCCTGTGTTCTTATATTCATCAATATTTAGATTAGGGCCACTTTTTCCTTTGTTGAGTTTTTTTTCTACCATTTGAAGGTTTTTGTAGTATGTTCAAATCTCATCTCAAGCTCATTTGATACATTTGTTCTTGTACCCTTTGCAGATTAAAGATCTTGATCACTAATACAAGGACCAGTTCATATCCAGGGTCGAGCACAACTCCTAGTTCAATGGGTCCTTAGCAGTTTTTTCTTATCTTATCTTGGGATCCTTGGCAACAATCACCTATGCCTTCTCTTTCCGAAAGAGAGATAACAGGATGTACAAATTCATTGTGAAAAGTGTAGTGTCTTTGGTTTGTATCATCTTACTTGCACTAGGGAAGGCTCGAATTAGTAAAAAGTCCTACATTCAAACAATTACTCTCTACATTGTAACTGACTTTTGGAGTGTTGTTGCTGGTTTCTTTGCTGGGGAATATATTAAAAACGCAGACCAAATATATCTATATTTTCCCATTCTGTCGGGATACCAAGAAAACACAGACATGGATAATTTAGAATGTTTTTCCAATCGGCAGGGATGTGGAAACTTAAGGATTGCCGGCACAAACCTATCCCTATCAATAAAAGTTGATCTTGTTGTTCTCCACAGTAATTGTTGACTTTAAAATAAAACAATTTAATGACCAACAAATAGCATAAATGTGATCGTTGGTAATGTAGGAGTAAAGGAATAACTCCACCATTTGATGACTGTCAACCTTAAATCTATCCAAGCAACAAACAAAAATAATCGTCGAATTCACAAGGCTAAATTACTGTCAAGGTATTAAATATTACAGAGGTAGAAATTTAGAAGATGTAGAGATAAAAAAAAATGCATAATCCCTCAACACCATAAGGTGCAATAACAAAAAATCAACCAAGGACAATGACAGAGGTAGACGGCTACAGGTGCATCCTTCGCTCATCATCCTCGCACAGAAAAGAAGGGTGTTGAGATCCATAGGTCTTTTAACGCTAAGGCGATGACCATAGATCAGACTCCTGACCAACTGCTCAAGAAAGGACTAGTGATCTAGGGATGAAGGCTAACAACCATGAAGGTCACAATCACACTTAGTAAGGTGGTCAAGACATGCGGGAAAACAAGGCCATAGGAAACGACAACCAATGACCTAGGCTAAGAAAAAATTCAGCTATCAATCTAAACATCAAATCTACTTACATAATCAACATTCATAATGAATCATAAGACCTACAACAATCTACCATTCAACGAAGAAAGCATATCGTTGCCTATTCGCCCGCTCTGAGTGACGTCCGCGCGCTCCATGCAACTCCCACTTGCCGACTGTCGAGACTTCACCGGTACTTCCCAGCCAATGGTAGGAGTACTCTTCTTCCCCCTTAGCACCCCGAGACACAAAGGGGCCATGCACACTATCTAGAGATTTTGTCTAGCTCCCAGCTTGCCTCGCAAGGCTGAACTATGACTCCTCACCGATCTCGGTATCCTAACTCACACAAGTAAATTAGTCAAGTAGATATTTCTATAGTGTAACGTTACACAAACAGAAGATGATCCTTCCTCCTTCTCCTTCCATCATTTTATAGAGTTTCTAACTTCCTCCCTTTCCTAAAATCTCATTTAATTAAAGTTTTTTAAAAATAAATTCCTAAAAATTCCTTTCCATACAAGTGTCCCCCATCCCCTACATTCCTTCATAAATTAATTTCTTTAATTAATTAATTGTCTTTATTTCCCTCACCCACCTAGAGTTACTCCTAGAATCACCCCTAGGTGTCCCCAAATTCTCTTATAGGTTTCAATAACTTTCCCTTTTATTAAATTGCTAATTCAGTTTAAAATTAGAAGCTCTTAAATGGTAGATTCTTTACTAAGTTTACTTTCTGCTTTTTCCCTTAAGTTCCCCTTTTTCCCTTTTTATGTTACCTCTTTTCCCTAGTTTCCCTTTTTTTTATTTTCCCTCTTTCCCCTTTTACTTAGAACTCAAAAAGGCAGGTGTGAAAATTAACCCTTTTTCCCTTTCCTTATTTAATTAGTATACTTTAATTTAGTAAGGTAATAAAACAATTAATTCCCTTTTTAATTTTAATCCAACATAATTTTACCCTTTTTTATGAATAAACTAAATTTCTTACTCCCTTCATGTTACAAGATTTAATGAAGCTCACAATTATTATTTAAGTTGTTTTTATTTTTATTATTTTTATTACTATTTTTTTTTTATAGAAGACAAAATTTTACCACTAGCGTAATTTAGACTTAGGCCTTAAATTTCGTATTGGTCGACATTTAATTAGGGAAATTGTATTAAAAATTACTTAACATGTTATTTGTCTTAGGGTCATCTAGGTTCATCCCTCTATCATCAACAATGCGGCGTGCCCTTCAGGACGCACTAGGTGCTCCAAGGGTGCCACTCGCCTCATTTGTTCCTTTGTGCGACGTGCCCTTCAGAATGCACTACGTGCTCCAAGGGTGCCACTCACCTCTTGACTGATTTGGTAGACATCAATAACCCTCGGAGTCAACACTCCGCCAGGTGAACTTGTGGGAGACTAAGGGATTCTAAGGAATAAAGCCCTCGTCTTACTGCACACCCCTTAGAATCATCGTGAGCAACTGTCACAGTCTGCCCTCATGACATCATGGGTCCTCTCAAACTAGGTAATCATTGACCTAAAGTTCGAGCCACGACAGGAATGCTAGTAGGCTGTGGCGGGGCTGTTGTCCATACCTCTCCCTCAACATCTCTAATAGTTGTGTGTGACCCCTTTACTCCATATGTGAGTCTGGTTGGCAAGCTATTGTCAGCCTGCAACATCAACAAATCATGTCAGAATATATCCATGTCATATCATCCAATCAGATGCTCTAATATCATAGTAAAAACAATCAAACCCCAATGGCACACTCCCCTGACTCGATCCGGAGTCCAAGGGGTTCCATCAATGCCTCTTCATCCTCGAGGTCCAAACCCTTCACACTCAGTAAAACCAAGTCAATTGCACCTGTCTATGTCAACATGTCATCAACCCATAATGCCTCATAATCAAAATCAAAACTTTTAGTAGCATAATAATCTGGATCACTTGCGAGCAAGTGTCCTCAAAGAATAAGTTCGCTTAGTGCACCCAAGTGGGATGTTACAGTGATGAACTTATAGATCAGAATATTGAAGCTTTTGATCAAGTTATTAATGATGATATGGATGGAGATAACTTTAGTGATTCAAATCAGGAAGATGAGATACATAGATTGATCCAGGACACATTTTCTCCAATGAATGAGGACAACCAGGATGATAGTCATGATGTTGATGCTCTACTCGAGAAGTCACTTCAACCTCTTTATGAAGGATCCACAACAAATATTTTATCTTCTATATTGTTGTTGGTGAACTTGAAGGTTTTCAATGGTTTATCAAACACATGCCTCACATAGATACTAAGGTATTTAATTTGTTAATTATTTATGCCTACATGTTCACAAATACTTAAAAGGTTCAATTTTTCCTATATTGCTATTGTTTTCTAATTTGTAAATTAGTATCGATGTGATATTGATGATTAATATTGTTTAAATTGACTTATTGTTTTGAATTTTGTAGATTGTTAGGTGAATTTCTATTACCGACATCAAATATTTTTCCACGCACATATCGAAAAATATTCGTGATTATGAAAGAAATTGGAATGGACTATCAGGCTATTGATGCATGTCCTAATGATCATATCATATACTATGGACAATAGGCATTAAAAAATGAATGCCCACAATGTCAAATAAGTAAATATCGAACCAATAAATCATCAAAGAAAGTGCCTTGCAAAGTTCTTCGTTATATTCTGATAATTCCACATTTTCAGCGGTTGTTCAGGTGCCAAAGTATAGCATAATTTATGGATTTCCATGAAAATAATAGAATTTGAGACTATGTTCTTTGAATTCCTGCAAAATGGTTCTAAATTGAAGTACATCGAAGAAAAGTGGCCAATGTTTAAAGAAGAACCTCGTAATGTTAGAATTTCATTGGCAGTTTGATGGTGTTATAAACAATAACCTTCCCCCTTAGATGTCGATCAAGAGAGAGAAAACAATGTTGGAAATGATTGTTCCATGTATTTAATTATCTTTTATTTTCTTTAAAGTATGACAAAATATTTAATTTCTTTGTCTCGTGCATGGTAATTATTTCTTTTATATATAATGACACCTACATAAGTATAATTAATCATGTAGTATGTTGAAACAATTAGGTAAGTATCAGGTTAAATATATGAATGTATGGATTGATCCTCTTATCGATGATTTGTTGAATTTATGGGTTGACGTCACTATGTATGACATCACTAGACCAATAGGGAAAAAACAATTTCAATTCCATGGAATATTATGATGGACAATTCATGATGCTCACCGGTTAACAATTTTTTGTGGTATATTGTTACTTTATTTTGTGATTTAATATTATATATATTTATTGAAAATATCATGCATTATTTTCAATTGTAACTCTAATTTGATGCTACATTAATTCATGTATCTTGTAGGTCTTCAAACAAAGGGTAAATTTTCATGCCCAATTTGTGGTCCCAGAATAAAATCTCATTGTTCAAGGAGTTTAGGAAAGGAAGTGTTTGATGAGTATAGGAAATTTCTATCTAAGAACCATAGTTATCGAACTACAGACAAAGAAAAATTCAATGGTAAAGAAGAGAATGGAAAAAAACCATGAAGAATGACACCTCACATATGGAAGTTGGAATATATTAGAAATAGTCAAGGTATGCAAATTATTTATGTATGACATATTATATAAATCTTTGGTTAATTTCATTTTGTTTGATTAATTAGTGTTAATTTCAATTTATTGATGTTTCACGAATGTTGTTAAGGCAGGAACAAGCTTCCAAGAGGAATGAAAAGTTACCCGATGCAATTCAGTAGATTTCCATACTATGATCACTTACAAATAGTTCATCTATTTTATACAATGCATATCGGGAAGAATATAATAGAATTGTTATGGAGAATATTAGATGGAAGGAATGACAAAAAATAGAAATGGAAAGATTTTTTGTGACATCCAGGAAGCTAATCATGCATTGCAAAGTGTTATTATTAATTCTAATGGCAATGGTCCTGAACATAATACTATTCTTCCTTGGTTATTGATGGAGAAACATAGCAATATTGTAAAAGAGGTCATTCAAAAAGTTAGGTTTCCGACAGGGTTTTCGTCGAACATATAAAATATCTTAATGAAAAAAGGTGATTTTTCTGGCGTTAAAACACATGACTGACATACATTCATTAAGGTAATTAGTAGCTTATAATATATTTCCTTATTGGTATGCATTTTTTGGAAAATAATAATAATTATTTGTTTTTTGTTACACTATGTTCTACCTTTATCTCTCCCAGACGACTTTAACAACTTAAATTTTTTTATTTATGTACTTGGAAAATACATAAGGTAAGTAATGTTTAATAAGGAAAATTTACTTCTTATGTGATTTGTAGTGGAACTTATTGACATATTATGTTTTATCTGCAAATTTATGTATGCCTTGATATTATTTTATTACATTGACATTTGTAGGTGGCTATCATCAAAACAAATCCATAAAGAAGATTTAAGGTATTGGAAGAGAAAGATTCCCCGACTAATGTGTCAAATGCAACAATATTTACCTCCAACATGTTTCAATGCACAAGAACACTACCTCATACACCAAGTTGAGGAGATTGAATTGTGTGGACCAGTACACACAAGGTCGATGTGGATGGTGGAGAGGCAGTTGAAGTCACTAAAGGCTTTTTTTAGACAAAGAGTGCATCTAAAGGGTTCTGTGGTTGAGGGATATATGGTATATCAATGCATGGTGTAAATTAGTCAATATCTACCTAAATTAGCAAAAAATATGAATGTGCCTCGCATTTGGCATCTTGACTCCATCAACAAATTTGAAGGGGAGGTCCTATTGGGGAAAGGTAAAATGAGGACTATGAAAGGTAATTATTAGATGCTGATGTAGATTTAATATATTACACATTTATTTTTCCAATTTTATTTTATCATACTTATTTTTTACATTTTTTGTTCCTGCATATTGAACTATATTAAATTATTCATTTATTAACAATAGCTAATTAATGATATTAAATTGTTATTTTATCATATAATTTCTCCAGAGTGGGATGACTTAGATTTATACATTGAAAACAACCTTGATTGGATGGAGCATTGGATAGAATATACTGAAGAATACTTCGATAGGTTAT
>SNQJ01S0176593.1:0-17991 GCA_010110895.2 Picea sitchensis | reverse complement strand
TTGTTCATCAGAGCGCAAGTTTGGAGCTGCAGTTGGAGAAGAAGAAGAGAGAGAGAGAGGCGCACTTCTTGGAGAGGACTTTCTGTATTTGTTTGAGTTATCTCTTGGCATTGTATTGGCTATCTATATTAAGGAAGTTTTTGTTGGGTTTTCTCCCCCATGAGGATTTCCCAAGATAAATGTTGTGTCTCTTGTGATTGTGTATTTCTCAATGATCCTATCTATGTTATGGTTATTTAGTGAATTGAAAAGAAACCTAATAATAGCTTAAACCTTAACACAACCGTCTATTATGTTAGAGGTTAAAATAAAAGAGAAGCAAGAAGTTGACAAACTTGTGGGTAAGTGTTTTCTATGGAATGACATTCCTTTCAGCATTGCCAAGAACAACCCATTCTACCAATGTATGTTTGACGTTGTTGCTATTGTTGGCCCGGGGTACAAGGCCCCTACTTATGATGAATTGAAAGGGCTTATCCTTCAAAATGAAAAGGTCGATTGCACTCATAGATTGGAGGAGCTTAAGGAATCATGGGAAGTCATTGGATTGCACTGTGATGTCAGATGGTTGGACTGATCAGAAGAGCAAGATCCTTCTTAATTTCTTGGTTAATTGTCCTAGGGGGACAATGTTTATTAAATTTGTTGATGCATCTGCACATGTTAAAGATGTAACATTATTATGTGAGTTGTTAGATGGGTTTATTCAGAAGGTTGGTTTGCAAAATGTTGTCCAAGTCGTAACAGATAACACTGCTAATTATGTCATTGCTAGCAAGTTGTTTATGTTGAGGTATCCGACCTTGTTTTGGAATCCTTGTAATCCACATCCCATTGATTTGATTTTAGAGGATATGGGCAAAATTCCTTATATCAATGATAGTGTTCAATCGACTAAGAGCATCACAAAAATTTGTATACAATCATGCATCTGTGCTTAGCTTGATGAGAAGATTCACAAATCACAAGGAGTTGGTGCATCATACAATCACACATTTTGCCACTAGCTTCATATCTCTACAGTCTCTCTTGACTTGTGTGTGGAAGGTAAAGAGAATCTTCCTTTCAGATAAGTGGCATGCTTTATTAGTTAGCACTAAACTGAAGGGCAAGGCCATAGTATCATACAGGAGAGTTTTTGGGTGGGAGTAGAGGAGGTGTGTGCCATTAGCAAATCTTTGGAAAATGTTCTTCACTTCGTTGATAGAGACAAGCCCGCAATGGGCTACTTGTATGAGGCCATGGATAGGGCCAAAGAATCCATCCATGCCTATTATGAGGGCAAAGGGATGATGGGTTTGAGAAACGAGTATTGACATGGAGAGTGGTTGATGAATGATGGAACAATGCACTCCATCGCCCCATCCATGCTGCAGGGATCTACCTCAACTCTGCGCCCTCTTACTCCTGTGGTTTTAGATTTGATGGTGAGGTTATGGATGGATTCTTCACATGTGATGAAAGGATGTTGCTAAATCCGCAAGAACATATGGAGATCTCTAAAGAAATGGAAACATATAAGATAATCGCTAGAACATTTGGATTTGACATGGTTGTTCATGATAGAAAGAACAAAATGCTAGGTAAGCTTCATTTTGTTTCAAATTTAAATGTCTCTTCTTCCTTTGTTTCAAATTTCAAAGTTTGTATTTATGTTTCTCTTATTTGTTATAGATGCTTGGTGGACAAGCTATGGCTAAGAATAACCAATTTACAAAAACTTGTCATTCATGTGCTTAGCCAAACATGTAACTCTTCAAGATGCAACACAACTGGAGAGTATTTGAAAAAGTACACCACAAGAAACGCAAATTCAATATAAATTATAATTTTATGCCCCATCACCCTCTAAATTATGTATTATAATTTATTAATTTATAATTTATGATCCTCATACAGGTTGGAATCCCAGCACTTTAATGGCATGGTCTACATCAACTACAATCTCCAATTATGGGTGAGGCAGTTTCAGAAAAAATCTAACGTGGAGGCCATCTCGTTGGATGGGATTGACACCACTGCTACATGGAGGGATGGGGCCAAGAAGCATGTCATGGAATCGTCCCCTGATTGGTTACAGGAGGAGGCATAGGAGGAGGTAGCGGGGAAGAATGTGGTAGAGGAAGAGGATGTTACAGAGCAGACACCTTTACAGAAGGTGACTATTGACACTAGAAATGTGCCACCACCTTCACAGAATCGGACACAACGCATTGGACTTAGCAGTAGCACCAGCAAAAGATGTTAGAGTCTAGCTTCTCCTTCTTCTTCTAGAGGATGTCAAAGTCTAGCGCCATCCCCATGGCCCTCTTCATCTAGAGGAAAATCCATTACTAGAGCTATTTCCTTTGCTCGTAAAAGGGGCAGAGGGAATCGCTAGTTTATTTATCTAATTTCATTGTAGATGACTCATGATGATGAGATATATTAATTATATTTTTTGATGATATTTTGAGGCTTTAGAGTCGAGACTCGAGACATGATTCACTATTGATGTGTGACGTATCACTAGACATCTTATACATCTTATATATCAGTTTCCTTTTCATATTTGTGTGGCAATGTATTTATTTGATGTTGTTGCTTTAGATGTTTAAAAAATTGAAACAAAATGAATATTTTTGTATTTTTTAATTTTGTCGATATGTTCCCTGATGTTGCCAATAAGTTTTTTTTCCAGAGCCTCGACGACATTTCCGTCAACACAATGTTTGCAACACCGATCTTATACAATATAATATAACAAAGTACGTTTCACATTCCATCAAATTATATTATCTACAATGTGCTTTGTAAATGTATTTCGTATTAAAATTTTGGAAAGGGTTGGGAGGTCTATGCTTCAAATCTTTCTATGGTAATATTTTGGCATTGGAGGAATTTTTAGCATTCTATCAATATATTTCCAAAGATCAAAGCATTCTAATTGTTATCAAATAAGGCCATTAAGAGTATTGGTTTGTTTTTAAAGAGGTTTGCAGAAACTTGTAAATGTAAAGTCCCATTGTAGGTACATTTTTCATAAATGAATAGCTTGACCCGAAATTGATAAGGCGGCTATGGAATAGATCATCACGTGATACATAGAACCATGAAGATAAATCTAAATTCATACATCATCACATGATCTCACACAAAATCCAATAAGCACGTGCAAGAGTTCCTTAAGTTGGACAACCTGTCTGTGTTCAAACTCCCATGTTACATTTAATTAAAGTAGAAATATTCTCTTCTATCTGAGAACAATTATGCTCTTATTCTTTTAAGAGGATCCACTTAGTTTTCAATTCCATTGGTGGAGTGATAGGGTTTGTCTCTTTGAATATTTTAAGAGTATGGACTTAGCCATGGCCATTTGCATATGATTTTATCAATAAGGACAATGTATCACCATCATTGATCTTTCGATTCAAATTTACTAGTGGAACTTTCTAAACTTTCTTCTATTTCATTATCATACTATTGTCTTTTCATTTCATAACTGCCCATAATATGACAAACAAAAGAAATCTATACACAACACCGAGGGTGAAGGTTATTTATCTAGATAGGTATCCCACCAATTGCATTAATACCACTTATAGTGACCCCTCACCCAGGGCTAACGTGCAGCCCCTTAAAACTTCTAAACCAAAACTAAAATTATAGCACAAAGCTTTTAATTAATAGTACAACCTACTATAAAGCGGTTGATCAGCATCCTAATGGCCTTCAATCAAAGACCACATTCACACCTGACACATACAATATAAAGGGTTTAAGACATTGATATGATTTTGATTATTCAAGCGAGCATAGTTGGTATTTGAGACATCAACGTATCAATGGTCCAATGAACATTTGAAGCAACAAAATTTAATAAAGGGATCCCCATTTTGACCTCGACACGTGATATATTAATAAATGCATAAATAAATCAACCCTAATAAAATCACTTGTATGTTAATGAAACTGAGATCGTTGTGGAAGCTCCTTGTACCAACAGGCCACTATTGAGACCTCAAGCACAAATATAGTCTACCAATATCGTAACCAATCAGACTCAAAGGTACACTAGCATACAATAAAACTATATCAACTATTAAACCACAAAGTTATCCTACTCCAAATACCATAAACACTAATTGCAATTAATTCTAACTCAAATCACAATCCTCACTCTAACCATCCTCTGGATAACCATTCATTGCCCTCAAGGCTATTAACCTACCTCTATAAATATACTAAGGAGGTGTCAAGTAAACCGAATCTCCACAATCACTTCTACACCTCAAACAAACCAAATCTCCACAATGACTTCTACGCCTCAAGTAAAACAAATTTGAAGAGTCATTTCTACACCTCTTTCCACACATACTCCAAGTGAAACCTCAGGTTCGAAAAACATTGCTTCACCATTTAAGTAGGGAGGAATTCCACTATTATACCAAAAATTGAGGACAATTTCTCCAAACATCTGAACAAGGAGTACACCTAGTACGCACCTAGAATAACACGAATTTTCCCCTATGACAATTTAACATAAGTAGAGAGCAATTAAAAAGGCATTCTCAAATTGAGGTTGATTTTTACTAGGCAAACAAGAAATGACAAAGCCACCACAATAGTAAAATGTAGTTTTCCCTCATGTTCTTTGTCTTGTGGTGATTTCATATTGTAGTACATAAGCACCTCATTTCATTTTTCAATACTTGTTACTAACCTTATGGGAAACTAAATCCCATTGAATGTGTTTTGTCTTTTAAGTGCTCAAACGAGATTGTAACTATCATCTCTAAATTTGTAACTCTCAAGAAGAATTGTAACTTCAATGGAAGAATGAGATTAGAATCCCTAGGAATTGCATAAAGTATCAATTAAAAATAAAGGCCTCTCTAGCCCACTTGTGTTTTCAATTTTCCAATCTCAAGTAATATCATATTCTCTCTGGATTTTCCTCTCTTATTGAACCAAGTTCTTATATTGTTGTATTTTTTCAAAAAAAAACAATCTATTAATATAATCAAGGTTTTAACCAACAAGTTTATAATGTTAATAGCACCATGTTGAAATTTCTAGCAAAAAATTGCAATCTCAAATTTTAATGCAAAACCGAAATTTCACCTCTTTGACTATAGAGGTTTCTCGGATCCTAACCATGTGAATTTTCACCCTTGGGGCTATTATGAAATAGGGTGTAAAACAGCAGCGGAAAGAGTACAATATTTCACTTTCTAACAGCACAAACTTCTAGGAAATCAAAAGAGAAAAGATACCAAACAACCTGGATAAGTTTCATCCGTCTAAGGCAACTTATCACACATAAACCAGATCTGAAAATTCACTTTTAAAGCAGTTATAAGAGCAGTAAAACAGCAGGTATAGCAGTAAAACAGCCCTTAGATTCTTCAATGATGATGTCAAATCACTTAAAAATTGTCCTATTATTTATGTCAAATCATCAAGACATATATAGCTATAAATAACAATGCATGAAGAACATATATGGCTGAAAATCAAATCTGAAAATTGCACAAGTTTTGAACAGCTAAAAACTCCATTAATATGCTCAAGATGAAGTTCAAGTACATACCATAGCCCTCTCTCAAGGCTAGTACAAATACACTAGCTCTCCAAAACCCCAGTTAAGTACAAAGAAAAGAGTATGTCGATGATGATTGACGACTCTCTCCTTCCTCTATTTCTATAAGAGGTAAGGGAGGCCAACAATACAATGTGGACCCAAGCCCTTACAAGCAACCTACACTAAGCACTTGTAGACCAACACAAGTGAAGCACTCCACTCGAAAGTACATGTGCCATGCTCCAAGGTGATGTTATACACAATTAGGGCTCCACGATGATGTAGCTACACAAGGTAAGTCCATATATCTCCATCAAAAGCTTCCATAGACTCCATCAATCCTCCCTCCTAAGCCATGTACTCCACTAGGACAGCCGCCCCTACAAGAACATTGTCACAACTCAAGCTTCCTCGAGCCCACTTCAAGCCTCCAAAAACGAATCCAAGCTATCCCATGCTATATCTAGGGGTTGGTGCCTTCCTCTAGGATGCACAATGCTCCTCCTACCAAGTAGAGTGTTCTACAAGCAAAGTCAACTCTCTATGTGGCCATCATCAAGGGTATCCACTAAACTGTCAAGAACTCAAATGCCTAAGGGAAGAATACCAAGCCAACACCTAACTGAGGTCAAGCAATCACTAAGCAAACCATCTCCATCGTGCAAATCCATCATGGACCATCTCCCATGTGCCAATCCATCCAGACCATCCAAAGGTTGAACATACACCATGTGCCATAAATCTCATGAAGCACCCAAAACATGGTGTAAACACACCAAGGCAAACTTGTCAAGGTCTAAACATTAGTTTGGGAAGTAGCCATTATAGACAAGAGGTCCAAAATAAACTCAAAATAATCTTTTAGAAAACAACCACCTTAACTAGGATTTGAAGCACTCAACCTCTAGAAGCTTTGATCTACAAATTTATTTTTGCCTCTCTCTCTTCATCCAAGCTGGATTACTTCAAGAGTTCAAAGAAATCTTCTATGTACTTTGGCCTAACAATAAAGAATTTTCAGTAGATTGACTTCATCCTTCCAAACTTTCAACAAAACATAGATTTTCTATTTTGAACCAAATTCTTTATCCTAGAGACGAGCCTTTTCTAAATCCTCCCCTTTATTTTCCTTATCCCTAATTGCAGTGCAATTTGATTTCTCTCTCGTTTGCTTCACTTTCTTTAAACCTTCTAGACTAGACTTGTGTGGGCTTCCCATCTTCAAAAAGGAAGCCCTTTTAAGGACAGTTTGTAAATTAATGACCATATTTGACATGAAACCTGCATCTAAAAGCTATTTCATGCAGTGCAACAATTGGCTCAATCAAACACCATCCAATTCGAAGACTAATTTCCTTGGCAATCCTTTGTCAAATCTAATTCTATACACAATCATGTCAATATATAGACCTTACATAGCATTTCTATCATCCATGCCAATATATTTTACCAAAGAATTCCCAATCTTTTCTAGAAGCTCCTCTTCCCAAGGGTGTATGAGTAGGTCAGGGCACCTTACCCACATTGGACAGCTTGTAATCACCATAGTTGCAATATTGAAATCTAGAAACCAAGACTCCATAAAATCCCTCCCCTTCTTAAAACCACAATCCTCCATCCAATATTTGATTCATAGCTTCTCACCTTTTAAGTAATAAATGAAAATCCTCTAATAAAGAAGCTCGATGAAAAATATTCCAACCAATGCACAAAGTGAATCCATTAACATATCTGATTTTGGCCAAAAACCATTGAACTAGTAGATCCGAGCATGGACATGGAAAGATCTAAGATTCGAGCAAGTCAACTTGCACAAAACTTGCAAAATGAGAACTTTATTTATTATCTCGATGACATAATTAACTCTAGAAAGAGATCCACAGAAGAGACCAATAGAAGTGCCACACAATGTTGGAATGCTCTTGTTTCATAGCCTCATAAGGCAACACATGTTTGGAACTCTTCAAAGTCTTTAGAGTTGAAGACATTGATTAGGTGTAGCGATAATCCAAGGAGCCATCAAAAGAGATTTCAATTGAGATGATATGATCCACAATAAATAGGAGGAGCCAAAAAAATAATTGGACTAGGAACCCAATGAGGAGGGAATGCTAGAGTAGCCAGATTATAAAGCTTTGGAGATGAAGGGGTCATTGAATCAACCTAGGTGAGAAACCACATTGGGCGTAATGCAGTGTTTGAATGCCTATGGCCCATTGAACCTTGCCCTTATAGTCTAGGATTTATATTGTGTTTAACTTGAGAGATTTTCTACATAACTTCTCCATCCAAGGATTTTTGGCATGTAGAATTTGTTGATGTTTGGGCAGCATAGGCAAGACATTCTACTAGATTGATATTTAATAATATGATTATTAATTATTAAGCAATATTATTGATGTAATAATATATATATAATAAAGTATAAAGTATAAATATAAAATATATTATATGTATAATATAATATGAAGTATAAATGTATTTATTACCCAAGGGACGCATCTCTTCATGGATGGTCACCATGGTCACCATCTGTTCTTTATTTATAGAACACTCATAATTGTAATAAGATATATTCACATACAATATCATCTCTTGTGAAAAAAACAATATGGTATTAGAGCGGGACTGGGCTTGACTCCCTCAGAGGAGGGCCCAGGAAAATGAGAGTAGAGTAAAGTCTCGGGAGTGTTAAATTTATGGGGTTGTTGCAATCTCTATGTACAACATGTTTACATTTTACTCCTACCTAAATTATAGAAAGAATTCCATAAATTATGGTGGGCAATAATTTCTCGTAAAAATGTCTAATTACCTAAATATGAGGAATGTACTCCATATTTACTTCTACCTATATTTATGCAAAGAATCGCATGAATTATGGAGGAACAATTTAACAAAGTAAAATACTATGTGGATGGATTATAACCAAATTAATCTTTGCATAGTTATGGGAGGTATTCTCCAACTATTTATAAGAAAGAAAATTTAATTTAATTTCCAAAGAGACACGACTTTTTTGGATCAATTTAATATTACTATAAAAAGACACAACAATATACACACATATTTTTCTCTCTCACGCGTGGGAAGTGATCTAAGGAAGAGGCCGAAGTTTCTAAGTAGTTGAAATTTTCTAAGTGTAATTACTTAGTGATGTTCTAGAGTTTACTAAAGTAATATCGTTGGAAGTAATTACCACTTGCGGAAAATTGTGCTTGTCTAATTTAACACTAGAAAATCAACATGGTTAGTCGTATGACATCGGGTATATGATGGATGTGTGTTAGGAGAAGACATATCATTTCTAGGGTCATTGTATATAGTTGTGCACAAGATAAATTGATCTCCTCTAGGAGATGTTTTTTTGTTGTTCTTGTTTCTTGTTCCGGGCACATCACAGGTAATAGCTCTGAGAAGGAGCCATAATGACAGTCGCGGGAAGCAACATGAAGCAAGACTATCCAAACATAGAGTTGTGCACATCCATGTAATGAAGAAGAAGAGGAGGTCAGCACATGCAGAGGCAGTGTTGAGATTTTATGTAATTTTAGAAGTTATTCTTAAGTGTTAATGTTTCAACATCAGGCAGACATTCTCTCGAGATTGGTCATGGTAAATTGACCAATGGATAATGACCCTGGCATAGTCTTCTAAGGACATAAGACTCAAAGTGTGTGGCTTTCAACATTCGGAAGGACTAAAATTCTTCCTGTGGCATAGATGGCAACATGATCAGGAAGAATGGTCCTTGTAGTCACAGAACACTCTGTTGAGTACGTGACAACTGCGGGACACTCAATGTGCAGATTGAAGAAAGCTTTATATGGATTAAAGCAGGCACCCAAAGCATGGTATGGAAGGATCAACAATTTTCTAACGAGCTTAGGATTTACAAACAACAGTGCAGATCCTAACCTTTACTTTAAGGTTGTGGATAATGGTCTGGTAATACTATTGTTGTATATGGATGACCTATTTTTGAACAGGTGTGGAAAAGCTCATCTCAGAGTGTAGAAGAAATATTAAAACAAGAAAAAAAAGCTGGCTAATGAGTTTAAAATGAAGGACCTTGGTATGATGCACTACTTCTTGGGACTAGGGGTATGGCAGAGACAGGATGAGATCTTTCTGAATCAAGGGAAATATACAGTACAAATCCTGAAGAGGTTTGGGATGTTGGATTGCAAGGCAATGGCTACACCTATGGTATCAAATCTGATATTGTTGCAGAATACGACTTTAGAAATTGTGGATGTTACTTTATACAGGTAGATGGTGGATTCATTGATGAACTTGACGAACACAAGGCCGGATATATGTTTTGTTGTGATCACCCCAAGTCAATATTTGGAGCAGCCCAGGTAGGTTCATTTGGTTGCAGCAAAACATGTGATGAGGTACCTTAAGGGTACATTGGATTATGGTCTTAGATATGTGACAAACCATGATTTCGGGTTATATGGATATTCAGATTCAGATTGGGCTGGCAGTATTCCTGATCGGAAGAGTACTTCAACATATTGCTTCAGTCTAGGCTCCAGTATGGTTTCATGGAGCAGCAGGAAGCAATTGTGTGTAGCACTCAGTACGGATGAGGCAGAGTATGTGGCAGCATGTGCAGCAAGGTGCGAAGCAGTGTGGCTTCAGAAATTGATGACTATTGGACTGAATTTGACTTGTAGGTAAGACCTACAGGAAGAGGATGATGAGACTTGTTCCGGAGGACAAGTGATGAAGTCAACAGGTTGAAGATCCAATTGATATTCAGTGCTCGAGAGGGAGCCAGATAGTCAGTTCCAGAGGGAGTTGGGTACTACAGTAAGGAGCAGGAGACTTTGTCGAATGCAGGAGGCAGTCATGTGTGGCGCTCAATAAAACTGAAGCTAAGTATGCATGTGCAACAAGTTGTGAAGCAGTGTGGCTTCGGAAATTGCAGAGTATTGGACTGAATTTGACTTGTAGGTAAGACCTACAAGAAGAGGATGACGAGACTTGTTCTGAAGGACAAGTGATGAAGTTAGCAGGTTCAAGATTCAGTTGATATTCAGTACTCGAGAGGGAACTAGACGATCAGTTACAAAGGGAGCTAGGTACTATAGTAAGGAGTAAGAGGCTTTGTCGGATGCAGGAAGCAGTCATGTGTGGCACTCGCTATGGCTGAAGTTGAGTATTTGGCAGCATGTGCAGTATCAGTGTGGCTTCAAGAACTTATGTCTGGGTTATTTGGTCTCGGACTGGAGGCGACCTACATTTGGTGTGACAACCAGAGTTGCATGAAGTCATCAAAGAACCCCGTGGTCTATGACAGATCGAAGCATATCAAGATCAGATATTACTATATCAGGGATATAGTGCAGAAGGGAGCAGTGAGGCTCCAGTTTCGTGAAGTTTGAGGGAGCAGTGAGGCTCCAATATGTGGCTATCGATGAGACGGTTGCAGATGTGTTGACAAAGTCATTGTCAAGGACGAAGTTCGAGTACTTCAGGGACAAGCTCGACGTAGTCCCTCTTTAGAGGGAGTGATGGCTTCAGATGTTATCGCAGGGTAGTGGATGTCATGATGACATGTTGTAGCCATTGGAGAGCTACCCACTAGCCCTAGATGCATGTTGAAGAGACGAGGTATAGATGTTATCGCAAGGTACTGAAAGCCATGCATAAGATATCCAAGTTTTCTGTGGGAAACTGGATAGTCTCATGATGACATGTTGTATCTATTGGAGAGCTACCCACCGGCCCTGGATGTATGTTGTGAAGTCACAAGGGTGCACGTGATGAGGTACAGATGCATTGCAAGGTAGTGGATGTCCTAGGGACATGTAGTTATTTGAGAACTACCCATAGGCCTTGGATGCATTGGCTATTAAGTCACAAGGGTGCACATGATGAAGTACATATGCATTGTGAGGTAATGGATGTCATGGTGACATGTTGAAGCTATTTGAGAGTTACCCACAGGTAATCTTCAAAGGTAATCTTCAGAGGTAATATTGGCATAATGTAGAATGTCTCCCTCGCTGAGAGGGAGTGTTGATGTTTGGGCAGCATCGGAAAGACATTCTACTAGATTGACAATTAATAATATGATTATTAATTATTAAGCAATATTATTAATTATAATATTATTAATGTAATAATATATTTATAATATAAAGTATAAATATATATAATAAAGTATAAATATAAATATAAAATATATTTATATTATATGTATAATATAATATAAAGTATAAATATATTTATTACCCAAGGGACGCATCTCTTCACGGATGGTCACCAAATGTTCTTTATATATAGAACACTCATCATTGTAATAAGATATATTCACATACAATATCATCTCTTATGAAAAAATCAAGAGAACCCACCTCTACACATTTCAACCACTTCTCTATATGAGGGTGCTTGTAATTTGTAATGTAAAGAGCTCACAAACTTACCAAATTGTAAGTTTCAAGGAACCATTCCTCTCCTTTTTCTTCATTCTTGGAACAAAGTTTTTGGGTTTGTCGATTCGTTTATCTCCCATTGCTACCATGTCAGAGACTTTTTCGTCCCCTGTGCCTTTTCATGACATGCAAAACATGCATTAGTCGTGTTTCAGTAATATACCCTTCTCAATCACCATCAAACCCAAGCCCTATTATCTCAATCTCATTAACAAGATCTTGAGTCAAATCCCTTCCTATACACATGGTGTTGCCTACCCCATTGTCTTAGGAATACAACGCAAGTTTTGTCTCAAATTTTCCCAACTATGACCAACTCTTAGAAAACCCACAACTCAATGGCCAAACTGAACTACCTGGATTATGCAATGTACTAGATAGCTAAAAGAAAACTAATGTAATATGTAGAACAACTTTCAAAATTGCATTAAACTCAAAGAATTCAACAATGTGGATAGAAAACACAAGAGAGAGCAATAGCACACAAAATACTTATCTTAAGCAAATTTGAACATGGTTGAATAACTGCCAACGGAACATTCACCACGCAACCATAGGCATCATTGCTTGAATGTTGCCCCCAAGCTGGGCTATCAGATGGAGAGCTTATGGGAAAAATGCAATCTCTCTCACACGATTAATCC
This sequence comes from Picea sitchensis, assembly GCA_010110895.2. Taxonomy (NCBI): domain Eukaryota; kingdom Viridiplantae; phylum Streptophyta; class Pinopsida; order Pinales; family Pinaceae; genus Picea; species Picea sitchensis. The sequence goes on along the minus strand of SNQJ01S0176593.1, from coordinate 5,332 downwards.
CAATATCTACACACAAAACCCCTGGTAGCCTACTCACCTCACATGGTGGACCTCAACAAAAGACAAATCGACAATAGTTAGTCAAGTAGACTTGCTAATACAAGGCCTCTTTGCCAACCTTCTCTCAAAAACAAAGGTCTTGATTCCTTGCTAAGAAAAGGATTGCCAAGCTCTAGACCTCGACAAAAGGAAAATCTACAATAGTTACTTAAGTAGACTTGATAGCCTACTTGCTAATACAAGGCCTCTTTTCCAACCTTCTCTCAAAAACAAAGGGCTTGATTCCTTGCTAGCATACTCACTAGTGCAAAGGATTCCCGTCAAACTATAGGTGCAGTATTTTTTGTCCCAATCCATCACTACTATTCGCTCACTAAAATAGGATAATCGATCTATCATGCAACTAATGCCCTTGTATAAACCCCAATTGAATCTCAGATCTCCTGTGTAGAAGCATTGCATGGGGGTTAACAATGCTTGGCAACGCATTCTCTCTAATACTCTTAGCCAACAATGAGCTCTACATGAGTTTTGAAAGTGCAATAGCAACCAAATGAACAACCAAAGAACCTATCAATAATCTCAAGATAAAGCTCATGTACGAGGAAAAGTTGGTAAGTATATGAGCATGTGGGTGAGGTGTCAAACAGGACATCTAAGCTTTATACACTTATGTCACCTTTGTCATCTCAAGGGATAAGTTCAGTAGGAGCCACTTGTCATATCATAGCCCCCTCTCTCACTCCAATGGCAACCATCTCCTCATATTTTTGTATTAGATTTACTTTTGAGCATATATCATGATTGCATCATAGCATAGCTATCAACATAGAGAAAGCATAAATACTCCTACGATGATCAAATTCACTAGTGGGGCATTTGCCTTGATATCTCACTACGAAACTTCAAATGGTCTTAAAACTTAACTTAATATGCACATTATTTACAATGAGGTTCCCTTTAAAAATTCCCTATGACATAGCCCCTAGGGAAAATATTAACTTGATATTTACACATTGGTCCATGTACAAAATAGGGGTACCTGTTATCCCCATTTTGTGGATAACTAAGGAGATGATGTCTCGAGGCCCTCAGGTTGCAAATATGGAGTGTTGAGAGACTACATGACCAACAGTATGTCATGAGCCCTATTCCCATTGAGTCTTGACCCCATCCACCTCATACACTTTACATGGCTTAGAGAGGGGCCTCAGGTTGGATAACTAAGGAGATGATGTCTCGAGGCCCTCGGGTTGCAAATATGGAGTGTTGAGAGACTACATAACCAACAATATGTCATGAGCCCTATTCGCATTGAGTCTTGACCCCATCCACCTCATACACTTTACATGGCTTAGAGAGGGGCCTCTTGGAAGCTCTCCTTGACCTAGGGCAAGATCTACCCAATAGGACACCTCGTCAACCCTCCCATACTCAAGCTTGACAAGTCGCATAGTGTCTTTGAGTTGTTAATAGTTTGATATGGTGATCTTTGATGCACATGCTTGGATGACTTATTTATTGATTGGATTAACTTATCAAGATGTTATGACTTGAGATCCTTAGAGAGCGTATTCATTTGTCTTTGCAAGACCTAGCTAGTGGATAGTTTTGGGAGAACAAGCCTAGCTTGGGCTTCCATGGGGCTACAAGCCCACAGCTTTGAGGACAAGGGCCCGCATGCCGGATGAGAGAGATCAAACTTGGAAGGCCTCAAAGATGACTTGGACAACATAGCCTAGCCCCCACATGCCAAACGTTTTTCCTAGGAGAGGCAAAATGTCACTTCTAGAGACATGACATCACCTAGGGGGGTTAGGGCTTGGTGGTGAGGTGCCACTCATTTACACTTGGATGCTTTTAGAAGAAGAGGGTCTTCACCATGATGAGATCACTTAGATGCTTGACACATGGCCTTTCGAGGCCCATCCATGCTTCTCTAACACCAACGACTTCCTCAAAGTGGCAAAACGTCCCCTAAAGAGGTGACGTCCTCCTAAATTAGGGTTTAATTTGTGCAAAAAGTGAAATATTAAGGGAATTGTTTAATATTACTTTGTTAAGGGGGCAAGATTAGGGTTGTTGACCCCTTATCTTGTGGTTTACTCCTTATTTTATGGACAAACTATTGTAGCTACTTTTAGTATAAATAGAGATCATAAGATCTCATTTTAAACATAGCTCTCTCTTGTGGAGAAGGACTTGGTCTAAAATTTTCGACCCTCTTGGCCCTTTTTATCTCTTGTGCAAGTGTTATGGTTTATCTTTGCTATTGGTGGTGTAAAGTGATGTGCTATGCTTGGAGACTCTTTCTTATGCATGTGGATAGTCTTAACTTGGAAGATTAGAGTTTGATCCTAGCTTTTTTGTGGAATTGGTAAGGGAAAATATGCATTTATTGTCTTTTGTCTTGCTTTTTTTCCATAATTATTGTTGGTTTGAACCCTTGGAAGAGTATGAGGGCATACACCCTCCCCAAGGTTTGTTTTCTTGGTTAAGAAAGGTCATTTCTTACAAATTGTCTTGGAGAACTACAAGAGCGTACACCCTCCAAGGTCATCTTGGTTTGTTTTGCAAACCCTGGGAAGTAAAAGGGCTTACACCCCTAGGGCTTTGTGGATCAAACATTTCAATCCAAGTTTTGCTTCTCAAGGTCAAATATATTTTTCAAGGTTGTGCCAAGAGAAGTACAAGGGCGTACACCCTCTTGGCATTTCCTAAATTGACTAAGCTACACTTGGCTAGTATTAGGGCATACACCCCCAAAGTGCTTAGCCAAACCATATTTTTCATTGACCCCATAAACCCAATAGTAAGGCACTAATCACATTTTAATTTGCATTGGAGATACAAAACTTTTGCCTTGACAAACATGAAATTTCAACCTTTACAAGCTTTCTCTCTTGGATAATGATCTTGATGCCTTGGGGGTATTTCTTCCCTTAGGGCGTCCCTTTTCTTCCATAATTTCTCATTGTTGTACTAACTTGTTTTCTACAGCCATTAGGCTACAGAAAATCACTAACCCTAGGTGCTAATATCTCATGACCTAGCCCCTAACTTTCCACCTTTTTTTAGCCACTAATTCCACTAAGGTGCATTGTTTAAGCTAGTTTTGGTGATTTTTCTATGGCTGATTTGGCTGCCGCATGTCATTAAATGCTACAGCCATAAAGCTGATAATTTACTGCAGAAAATCATTTTATAACAGCTTACTTTATTCAGTCTAAAAGTTTTATACTCGAGCCATAATTGATTACTAAAATTCATCGATGATATTGCCAATTGATCTTGTGCTTTATATGATGATTTGGATACTTTACTTGCTGATATAAACTGTCATCCGCTGCTGCAAATTAGGGACAGCAAGCTTAACTTGTTGATCCATACAACACATAGTATTGCAAGGTGTCTTTTCTTGTGTTTCGGGCAGGTACAGGTGCACCGGCAACTATCTCTTCACTTGGTATCCATTTACCTCTCCACTTACCTTTTCCAACCAATCTTTTATTCCATCACTTGACCTTCCGGGGGACTTCTCGTTACACTTCCCTTCATCCTTTTCATCCCCCCTAGGGTCTCCGGGATCGCCTCCCAGGAGTGACCTTAGTCACCCCCCAAGTGTGGGACCTACATCGAGGTGACATTGGGTGTAGGATTCCCAAAGCTGTAGCACTTGCTTTTGTGATTGGGTCAGGCTTTGCCCAGCCTACAACTTGTGCTATAACAGTACCAAAATGGGAAATTACAACACAACATAAGGGTATGTATTGGACTTAGTATGTGAAAGTCCAACTGTACTATCCTAAATCAACTTACAATGAGTGAAAGAAACAATTTAGTGGCTATATTGAGAAGGGGAACTCCACTCGATACAAGGTACTACAACCTGTCAAAACCCTTAAGTCTAAAGGTAAATCCCCATGACCATAAGCATGTAAACAAGTCACATATGGTTTATGTTCTATATTGTAATGCAAATCTCATTTCTCTAGTGCCATGAAGTTCAAGAGACATATCCCCTTTCCATCCCCCAAATTAACACTTCAATCCATCCTTTATCCCACAATTATGCTTATAGATCAATTGTAAATTCCTCATAATTGGGAACTATTCTAAGGAAAAACATTATCCCAATTGACTCTTAAAGGCCACTACTCTCTTTATGTTTACATGGAGATTAAAGGAAAGGGATTTCTTCTTCTTTTTTCACGTAATGCAATTCTCAAGGAAATCCACTGGGCAATTCCCCTCATTCTGAGGATGGTAACCAAGCTAAACAAGAATTTGTAGACTCACTCAAACCTTTGTCATGCTACTTACGAGAATAGAACCTGGGGGGAATATAACACTCCATCACACAACCACTCGGGCTAGGACCAATTGAAAGGAAAACGGATTTCTTACCTAGACTTATGTTGAAATTTAGAACAAACACACCACAAGGAAAGTAGAGTCTTCACACATGAACATGCAAGAAAAACACATAAGACAACAACATTGCAGGGTAACCTCATTACCCAAGTATATTTTAATAACAAAGAATGATATTTCCCATGATGTTTACAATGGAGTAAAGACCCCTATATATAATAATTAAACCCCCAACTATTGTATTAATTAAGAACCACTATGCCACCTTCAAACCACCACATCAATGAATGACCACAAAGGCCACCTTCTAACCACCAATATGGGATATAACCACCCACTAAGAGTGAATCATACATGACTTTAATGACCACTAAGGGGCCACAAAGTCAATCTTAACCACCATTATGCCAACATCCACCCATGAGCTTGCCATGGGGATAAAAAAGGAAATAGTGGAAATTTGACAAATAGACTCATGAACTGCAGTGAGGATCTTCCTCTTAAGCCCTGAATCTGGCACCAAGTAGACTCTATCCTTGTAAAATATGACATCGTCAATAACCCTATACCGGTCATCATGTATCTGCCCATCCATCACCTCACAAGCGAACTTGTTCTTGGAATATTCCACTAACAAGTGGGATTTCCAATCTGCTGAAATCTCCATCAAAGAACATGCCGCAGGTCTCCTCGATAGTGCATCGGCCACAATGTTCTTCCCCTTGACATACTCTATGTCAAAGTCAAATGCCTGTACCTTCGTCACCCATTTCTGTTGGCGCTCACTGAGGTCCTTCTGCTCAAGGAAATACTTTAAACTGTTGTGATCGGTCTTGACCACGAATTTGTTGCCCACCAAATATTGTCTGAACTTGGTCAAGGCATGCATGATTGCCAACATTTCCTTGTCATAAATGGAGTACAACCTCTCAGGTTGACTAAGCTTTCGGCTCTCGAA
>SNQJ01S0176592.1:8048-23972 GCA_010110895.2 Picea sitchensis | reverse complement strand
CTTAGTGGATGCAATTAAATAAAAGTTGGATGATGATAGGAATTATATAGTTTAATTATTTGGTACTTACAATTTGTGCTTTTAGTTTCACATAACCACACTCGCCAAGTTTGTGTTTCTTGTGTTTTTCTAGTCTTTACTTGGTTTCTTATGACATGTCTCGGAGCCTAGAAAAAGTTTCCAATAGGTTATGTATCACAATTTTTATATAGAACTAAACAAAATTCAACATATTAAATTCAAAATATGGTATACCTTCCTAGTCTGGGTGGCGTCTTTCCTTCTTTTCTCACTGTCTTCTTCTTTTCATCCTCTAACATATTCTTCCACTCAATCTTGGGAATCATCAAAGGACTCTCATACCTAGGTTTTGTTTGCAAATGAACCCTATATTTGTCCCTCGCATATTTAAAATATGTACCGACCAATGAGGTGACTCCAATTTTGTTGAAGGAATCAAAAAACATGTCGACCAAGTGGTCAATAAGTTCCTTCATCAAACTAGGATTCTGAGCATTCCACTGTGTGTGTATCGTGGGCCCAAAAATATCTAAGGCCTTTTAATTCATATGCTTAAAAAAGGTGTTGTTTCCTATAGAACAATTCGATCATTTATTTAAAATAACTGTAGAGAAGTATGTTTCAATTAGATAATAGGAAATAATTAAGACATTAATAAATACCTGAATTTTTTTGTATCTTGATAGAAACAATGTTATCGTCCACCAAAAATGTAATTCACAGTGTTAATTTGCTGGTAACACATAAGGATCTAGTTAAACAATTTGTAGAATCACCAATTGTCTCATCTCCACCATCAACTTCTTGTTCTGGCATGCACTACACTGAGGGTGTGTCATGGGCACCAAAAGGTTCATTTGTCTCAATCACAGGGTTGTCAGCCACAAGAAGAGAGCCAAAGAGCCTCGCGAGTATGTGTCTCTTGGTAGGATGTTTTGGTGTTTGAGCATCGCTGCTACCAACACCATCCTCAGGAGCAAGATGCTGAAGTTTTCTAAATAATTCCTATAAAAAGAAAACATATTTTATTCAAATCATATAAAAGTAGTAAAAATAAATTCTTAAATGAACATATGTAATAAATTACCTAAGGTGGCACTTACCACAGATCATTTTATTTCCTCCATAAAAACTAAGCATCTTTGTGTGGTCTCCTCCATTGGTTCACGCGTAAACAATTTAGTAAGTTCAAAGTTTTTTTTTCTCACAACCTTTTTAATTGTCTCAACTGGGTCCAATTCAAACATGTTTTCATCGCTGATAACATTTTCTAGTACATCAGGTGTCGACAACTACATATATCAACAACAACAAAAAAAAGTTTTTTTTTTTTGTATGTAAGTTTCTATAAAAAGCCTTTCAAAAACAAAAATTACAGCATCAACAGTTTAACCCAGACTGTAATAACTGAATTACCCCGAGGGGAAACCAATTCATCTAGCATAATAGGTCGAGAACCAATGTATCAAGATACCAGTCATGGGAAAATGTCTAACCACTAAAGTAACAGCTCCCCATAGGGGAAACCAATTTACTATTTTGTCTAAGACTGACATAGTTTAAACCAGACAAAATAAATCTAAAAGCGACAAGTGGAAAAATGGAATCTAAACATCCAGTTGACCATGCAGAGAGACACCTGTGCCAATCAGGTTTTGGGCTTGTAGTGTGGCCACGTGTCTTGGGAGGTGGCTTTGAGCATCAGAGCCATGTCTAGTGTTGTTTCCTCCTCCAGATTCCTTTGCGCAACTGGTACCAATATTGAATATTCATTCCCTGATGCATTTGGTTCCACATATGAGGGGTGGCATGATTCTTGCAAGGCTAAAAGCATTTGCAGGAATTGTGTCCCCTTCCCATCCAAGATTTCTAGACTAAAATGCAGGTCGTCCAAATCCTTTCGCAATTCGAACACCAGGCCTTGCAAAATTGCAAGGCCTTCTTGTATCTTTGGGCAAGAGAAACAGTTTGCGCAGGAGTGAGGCTGGGCCTGTTGATGTCCATGGTTGGCATTGAAACCTTCACTTAGAGCTTGGGTGAAGAAATCTTGGGTTGGGGGTGAATGGACTGGCAAAGGTTCATGGGCCGAATTCACATGAGAATTGGGAGGAACGACTGGAGCTGGCTGTGAAGAGGAGTCTAAGTCTGAAATTGGCCCTAGGTTGAAACCAATAGAATTTCCCAATAGATCAAACCATTTGATCCTGCATGCATAGGGCGAGGAGAGGGGAGAAAGAATGTTGAGGCTATGGTCAGACTACATCGAGGAGGTTGGCGAGGGGGGTGATAAACTGTGGGAGGGTGCAGGTGGGGGACATAGATACAAGCACGGTCGATTTGGTTTCCAAGTCGATCCACGTTTGGATTTCCCTCGTTGTCTCGGCATGACTAAGGCATGGTGAGGGAAAGCAAGCACAAGAAGAAATTTAAGGAAGCCAAGGAGCAACAGGGGAGAGTTACGAAGACGCCTGGTGAGGTTCAAGGTGGAAATAACACTCGTGGAAGAGGACACACACAAGAAAAGTAAAGACTGATCCATTGAATTGATCCATCAAGGGGACAGGAGGCCAGAGCCAGGTGCACTAGGAGTAATGTCACTCTTGTTACAATGGCATTGTGTTAAATGCATGGTGCGGGAGGGAGGGGAGGACACACGCCTGTCACGTGGCTAGTTCCATATTGGTTGTCGCCTATCCTTTCCATTTGACATTTGGACGACACTATCACCCCATTCGGGGAAAAAAAAACCAAGTTAATTCGATTATAAAAACAATAATAAAATTCACTTTAAATGGATATGGATATTGTTAGTCCTTTACTTTCTTTGAGGCTGATGCCTTCCCGTGATCACCTTGCCACAATATAAGAAGCATTACATATTAAAATGTTACCTTATAATATGAGAAAAATGAGATATTAAAATGAATGTTAAAGATAAAAAAATAAGAATCATTAAATAGAGGTTGGTTGAAGTTATGGTGTCAACATCCATCTTAGAAAATGGATCAACACCCATTTTTTTTCATCTTCCTATGGACACCATTCATATGTTCATAATTTTTCTAAAGACATAACTCTGTTGTAAATGCAAAAAAAAAATCATAAAGGGAGAAATGCTAAAAAATGCATGAAACCGGGGCATGATAAAACATGCAGACACAGGTCTTAACACACCTGCAATTTGAGTGATTCAAGTTTCTGAGGGTGTCTTAGATTATATTACACCTATATACATATTTAGTATTGTGTTTGCAAACATAAAAGTGTCCAATGTGTAAAAGAGGCAAAATCTACGTTGTAAATTGAGAAACCAAATCAATAAAAAGTGCCCTGATGGAAATGCATGCCCATGCTTCTATATAGCTCCAAATTTAGTGATCTAAGTTTTGGGGTGAATTTAATAACATTATGAATCTATATATATATCATACCAAGTGCATTTTCAAATGCAAAATGACTTCTACCTGGAACCCAAATTCAAGACTTTTTGTAAAATGGATGGTAAAACTAGATTACTATAAAATGCATGCCTAGGAATGATATTACCTCCAAATAGAGTGATAAAAGTTGCGTAGTTTGTATTTTATCATTTTACATATATTCACATTTTCGTAAATGCATAAAGGTTAAAAACTGCTCTGTAAATGCAAAAAAATGCATAAAGGGAAAAAGCCTTAAAAATGCATGTAACCAGGGCATGATGAAAATGCATGCCCAGGTCTTAACACACATACATTTTGAGTGATTAAAGTTTCTCAGGGTGTCTTATAATATTTTACACATGTCTACATATTTAATGTTATGTTTGCGAACATAAAAGTGGTTGTTGTGTAAAAGAGGCAAAATCTACCTTGTAAATTGATAGACCAAATCAATAGAAAGTGCCCTAATGGAAAAGCACACCCATGCTTTTATATAGCTCCAAATTTAGTGATCTATGTTTTTTGAGTGAATTTAATAACATTTTGAATCTATCTATATATCCAGAGTTCATTTTCAAATGAAAAAGGACTTCTATCTGGAACCCAAATTCAAGACTTTTTGTAAAATGGATGGTAAAACTGGATTACTATAAAATACATGCCTACGAATCATATGACCTCCAAATTGAGAGATAAAAGTTCCATAGTTTGTATTTTATCATTTTACATATATTTGTGTTTCAGTTGTACATTTTTAAACCAAAAACTCTCTACTGTGCATAAAGGTTAAAAACTATTTTTTAAATGCGGAAAAATGCATACATGGAAAAATGATTTAAAGATGCATGAAACTAGGGTATGATGAAAATGCATGCCTAGGTATTAACACACCTACAATTCCCATATGTATCATAGATCTAGAATTTAAAGGGGATTGATGGAAGGATTTAGAAGAATAATACAATGAAACATACAAGGTATTCATATTACAACTTCATAAAATACTTAGGACAACTTCATGCTTAATACATTCAACTATATCATGATATCACTTAGGTAAAAAATTATGTACAAGAAAAATTGCTCGGTAAAATCTTCCCTTAGGGAGCTAGATGGGTGCCACTCAATTTGCCTTGTCTTCCCAATGGTAATTTAGCAAATTGACACAATCTTTTCCAATCATTCCCATCAGATACTTATGATCATTCAAGTTTCTTATTGCCTCATCCAAATTAGTGAATTGCTCATAAACTAGGGGAGGTAATTTCCTGAAAATCATTTTCACATTATGTAACAACTCAAAATTCCCTACCAACAATTCTACTACATCTTGCCCCTTCAAAGTGCCATCAACCATTTTGAATTTGCTATCACTATTCCTCCTGTCTTCTAATAATTTCTGATAATTTTTCATTGGATACAAATCCCCATTTGCATTCAACAACGATGGTAATCCATTCTTGATTACATCACTAAAAATCTTCTTAAAAGTAGAGATTTCCCTCATAAGCTCATGACACTTAGATTCCACATTTTACAACAATATCCTTTTTGTAATGACTCTTTTAACATCCATTACAATTCTAGTTTTGTCATTGACTTGCAAATCCTTCAACTCCTCTTTAGTTCTATTGTTCAAGAAATTTACTATATCAGTTGTCGAATTAGGTTTATTCTCCAACTCATTTGATGTTCCTTTATTGTCTTTCAATACTACGGTGATTAAATCAAGCTCATCCTGCACTAGGTTAAAATAAGACCAATTCTTAAAAAACGTGTTATCTATGTCATCCCAAATGATATGCTTAGCGCATTTCATGGCTGGTCTCCCTGTCATCCTTGCCCTCATTTTATTTTCTTTCTTCTGAACTTCCTCTTTAGTAGCATTGATTTGTGCCAAACATAATTCTCTTTTTTTCACCTCATATTCTAGTTCTGCTACCTTAACATCCCTTTGTTTGAGTTGGTTTGTCACAATGTCCAAATCGATCTTCTTCACACTCAAATTAGCCATGAATTTTGATAATCCCTCTGTTGGGTCTAATGGAGCAGTTTTCAATGTAGTTGAATTGGCTGCATACAATCACTAATTTTTTTGGTCTTTCAAGGTTTCAGTTTCAGCTTGTAGGAGTTCTATGATCTTTCTACTTTCCAATAATTGTTGGTAAATCTGCTCCTTTTCCTCATGAATAGCCAGAAACTATGGGGTATGACCATGTTGTACATCAGGAACATTTATCTTTTTCTTAAGGATCTTAATATCGTTATCATTCTCTTTGATTAGGTTTGTTATGGAATAAATCCCCTACAGACAGGTGAATTCTCCCTTGGATTCTATACCCCTAATACCAATACAGAAAGATGCAAATGGACACTAACATCACTTTAAATATAGTTACCTAATAAGAAAGAAAAAGAGAAGGAAGAAAGTGTGATGCACCTTATTCCATGGTTCGTCCTTGCTGCCTCCAATCTGAGCTTGATCTCCAAACTCTTCAGCAACACTCAATACATGCAATGCAATGGACAACAAAAATACAAAGAACTCCTACTCTATGCATGTCTCAAGCATTTAATTATCATTCTGGAATTAATCCGCTAGCTTCGCAAGATAGGGGAAGAGTACCAACCATCCATGGATATCCATCAAAACCTTTGGAAATTACGTTGGGAAATTATAAGCATAGTTTGATTTTGTTTCAAGCTTATGTAAAAATGAAACCAATTATGAGCTTAGTCTTTGTTCTTGATCGTGCTCACAAATACATGAGAATGTAACCGAGTATAATTTTATCACTTTTTCAGACTCATAAAGGTTATACAAAAACGAAACCCCCCTGGAGTCTCCTTTAAGCTCTTTTCAGACTCTCTAAACATGAAAATATTGTCGAGTGATCTTGCTTCCTTTCACACTCAGTAAAAGGTTTGAAAGGGCATCTTTCGAGTGATATTTTATCTCTCTTTCAGCCTTGCGAGATTAAAATTACGAAAAAGAACAACCCTGGAGTCACCTTTAAGTTATTTTCAGACTCTCTAAACATGAAAAAACCACCGAGTTTTCCTTCTCTGGACTCGCTAAACTACACATTGAAGGGCCCATATGGGAACAAACCCTTACTTCTTCCAGTTCATTAAACAAAGGAAGAGGAACTTATCGAAGGTGAGTTATATCAAGCATGTGTTACCCTCCTCAAGCTCGTTAAATGAAAAAGAGGTACTCATCTATCTGGGTGGGGGAAAATTGAAGGAAGTGGGTCAAGTTTTTGAGAATATTTTATGGCAGCTTGTTGTTGCCCTTATACATGACACTTGTTTGCACCTTGTCTTACAGTTGGGTAATCCGCTTGTCTCTGATTCATACCTATTCCATCTTTCGCCATACTTTTTCTTCCAGTCTAAGAGTTCTCTTATTGTCGTCACATTGCATTATTGGTACTCGTCTAGTCAATGTTGCCAAGTCAATTGTCGTGCCTCATCATGTTAAAGGGAAGTTTCACTTCAAACCATCCATCTGCATTATTTATAGTTTCAATTTCTTGTATGAGTCCATACTCATTCGATTCACCATATTACATCACTTTCCTGTTTTGGTTTCGTGTCATTGATGGGGATACATCGAGTCCCTCCTTCGATGAGTCTTTTCCTGTCGACTTCAACACATCATTCAGGAATTAGAATTAGAAATCGATTACTACCTTGGGACCTACATGGCTCAATGACAGGCCTCCTCGCTTCCGACAATAGGTTTACATAATTGACCTATGATCGGATGATTCCAGGAATGTTTGACTTCATATCATTTATTCGCATTCGTTGGATTGTACTATGGTACCTTGGGATTCATTGACATTACTGATGATTTCCCTCGCACTTGTTAACATTTTACCTCAATAACCAGTAATCAAGTGATTTCTACCATGTTCAACATCAAAACATCTATTCACATGGCTATATTCGTACCACATTGAGATTGAGATGAAGACCCTGGGTTGAGCATTCAATGTGATATCTTCTTTTCCCAGGCTGCGAAAGGAGATCATCTGAGCATGATGATATATATTTTGTCAAATAGATCCACATTGTATTGGTATGTAGATATGTTTTATCATCTCGTATCTCCACTGTGTATTTTTCATGGCTACGATTAGTTCATGTCATGGAGGTATGGATCCAGATTGTATATTTGGTGGCCATAACCTTAGTCAATATTTTTCATGGATCCGCAGTGTATTGGTCAACGACTGTGCTTTGAGTCATCTCGTATTTCGATCATAGGTATGCCTGCCTCAGAAATGGAACATATATCAATAATGTTTGATGGTTGTTTGCAGCTTCTTCCAGGTTCTCCAACTCCACACCCTTGCATTGAAGAATTGTAAAGTGTTTCAGCAATCGGTTTCTCTTCTGACCTCACACTTTAGGGGGCATATTGTTACACATACAATTTACACACCTAGGTACCTCGCCCTAAGTGTTGCATGTGTCGTAAAAGTGTCATATGCACCTTGATAAGTGTCGCATACACCTCGACACCATGAAATAACATATGTCACAATCCCTAGTCAATGTGGAGGAGAAACATATTATATGAAGGTGAAAATACTATGTGCACATAAATTAGTTATTAATATTCATGAAAAGGAAATTAATTTAGTGTGAGAATACACCTCACATTTGGTTTTCTATTTCTGAGGGGAGGTTGAGGATCTCATGGATGGTTGAAATATTTCCTCCTTAAAACCCTTGAGAGATATTTCCTCCCTAAAATCCTTCAGATATATTTTCTCCTTAAATATCTTGGAGATCCCATTTTAGTGGATCTGATGAGTGATCCTCTCCATGGTGGTTAAGCCTCCAAATCCTATATAATGAAGGCTTTCCATGGAGAAAGGAGGGCAGATTAGAGGTATCAAACTTATGATCTTGGGAGGAAGCTTTGGATATCAAACTTATGATCTTGGGAGCATCATGCAAGAGCTCGACAAGGAGGACTTGGGGAATTTGCTACAACACCATCCATTATTGTAAGTATCTCTTTAAAGTTCTCATTAATATTACTTGGCCTATTCCATTCAAGATTGTGTATTGTTGCATATGATTGATGATCTTGATAGATGCATTTGATTAGTCTAATATTTTAGAGTACAGTAGGATTTATTTGTCTTTTTGTTGTCCATTTCATTGTAGGTATCGAGTGGTGCTGAAGAGTTTGGAGATCAAGATTAGATTGGAGGCAATGAGGACAAACCACGGAATAAGGTGAATCCCACTTTATTCCTTCTCTTTCTCTTTCTTATTAGGTAATTGAATTCAAATGGATGTTAGTGTCCATTTATATGTTTCTATCTTGGTATTATGGGGAGTCGCCAATTTCTATTATGGAATAATTCCCCTGCGGACAGGTGAATTCTCCCTTGGATTTTAGACCCCTAATACCAACACAAAAACATACAAATGGACACTAACATCCCTTTGAATTCAATTACCTAATCAGAAAGAGAAAGAGAAGGAATAAAGTGTGATGCACTTTATTCCATGGTTCGTCCTTGCTTCCTCCAATATGAGATTGATCTCCAAACTCTTCAACACCATTCGATACCTGCAATGTAATGGACAAAAAAAAGACAAAGAACTCATACTCTACTCTACAACATTAGATTAATCACATTCATCTATCAAGATCGACAATCATATGCAACAATACACAATCTTGAAGGGAATAGGCCAAGTAATATCAATGAGAACTTTAAAGAGATACTTACAATCATGGATGGTGTTGCAACAACTTCCCCAAGTCCTCGTCATCCAACCCTTGTATGATGCTCCAAAGATCATAAGTTTGATATACAAAGCTTCGTCCCAAGAAAATATCTCTTAAGGATTTTAGGGAGGAAATATCTTTCAAGGGTTTTAAGGAGGAAATATTTCAACCATCCATGAGATCCTCAACCTCCCCTTAAAAATAGGAAATTAAATGTGAGGTGGATTCTCACACTAAATTAATTTCCTTTTCATGAATATTAATAATTAATTCATGTGCAAATACTATTTTTACTTTCATAATATTTTTCTCCTCCACATTGACTAGGGATTGTGACATATGTTATTTCATGGTGTCGAGGTGTATGTGACACTTAGAAAGGTGCATATGACACTTTTATGACACGTGTGGCACTTAGGGAGAGGTACCTAGGTGTGGAAATTTGATGTGGAACAGTATACCCCCTAAAGTGTGAGGTCAGGAGAGAAATTAATGGTCGAAACACTTTACAATTCTTCAATGCAAGGGCATGGAGTTGGAGAACCTGGAAGAAGCTACAAACAACCATTAAAAAATATTAATATATGTTCCATTTTCGATGCATGCATACCTATTCTCGCAATATGAGATGTCTCAAAGAACGATCGTCGACCAATACACTGCAGATCCATGAAAAATATTGAGTAAGGATATGGCCACAAAGATACAATGTGGATCCATACCTCTATGACATGAACTGATCGTAGCCACGAAAAGTACACAGTGGAGCTACAAGATGATAAAACATAGCCACAAACCAATACAATGTGGATCTATGTGACAATACATATATCAGCATGCTCAGATGATCTCCTTTCGTAGCCTAGGAAAAGCAGATATCAGAGTGAATGCTCAGCCCATGGTCTTAGTCCCAATCCTGATGTGGTACACATATATCCATGTGAATAGATGTTTTGATGTCGAACATGGTAGAAACAACTTGATTACTGGTCATTGAGGTAAACCATTAATAAGTGCGAGGGAAATCACCAGTGATGTCAATGACTCCCAAGGTACCCTAGTATAATCCAACGAATGTGAATAAATGAGTTGAAGTCGAACATTCATGGAATCATTCAATCATAGATTAATGATGTAAACCTACTGTTGGAAGTGAGGAGACTTTCCATTGAGGCATGCAGGTCCCAAGGTACTAATTGGTTTCTAATTCTAATTCTCGGATGATGTGTTGAAGTCGACATGAAAATACTCGTCGAAGGAGGGGCTTGATGTATCCCCCACCATTGACACGAAACTGACATAGGAAAGTGATGTAAGATGGTGAATCAAATGAGTATGGAATCACACAGGAAATGGAAACTGGAAATACTGAAGATGGATGGTTTGAAGCGAAACTTTCCTTGAACATGATGAGGCATGACAACTGACTTGGAAACATTGATTGAACGAGTACCAATAATTTAATGTGACGGAAATAAGAGAACTCTTTGACTGGACGAAAAAGTATGGCGACACATGGAATTGGTATGACTCATAGACAAGCGAATTAACCAACTCTAAGAAGAGGCACAAACAGGTTCCATGTTCAATGGAGACAACAAGTTGCCATAAAATATTCTAAAAACATTGACCCACTGTTATGGAATAATTCCCCTACGGACAAGTGAATTCTCCCTTGGATTCTAGACCCCTAATACCAAGACAGAAACATACAAATGTACACTAAAATCCCTTTGAATTCAATTACCTAATTAGAAAGAGAAAGAGAAGGAAGAAAGTGTGATGCACCTTATTCTATGGTTCATCCTCGCTGCCTCCAATCTGAGCTTGATATCCAAACTCTTCAACACCACTCGATACCTGCAATGCAATTGAAAACAAAAAGACAAATAACTCCTACTCTACTCTACAAGATTAGACTAATCAAATTCATTTATCAAGATCGAAAATAATATGTAACAATACACAATCTTGAAGAGCATAGGCCAAGTAATATTAATGAGAAATTTAAAGATATACTTACAATCATGGATGGTGTTGCAGCAGCTTCCCCAAGTCCTCCTCGTCCAACCCTTGTACGATACCTCTAATATTCCAACCCAAAGCTTCCTCCCAAGATCATAAGTTTGATACCTCTAATATACACAATATAACTCACCTTCAGTAAGTTCGTCTTCCCTTGTTTAACGAACTAGAAGAAGTAAGGGTTTGTTTCCATATGGGCGCTTCAATGTGTAGTTTAGCGAGTCCAGAGAAGGAAAACTCAGTGTTTTTTCATGTTTAGAGAGTCTGAAAAGAACTTAAAGGCGACTCCAGGGTTGTTCTTTTTCATAATTTTAGTCTTGCGAGGCCGAAAAAGAGATAAACTACTCGAAAGATGCCCTTTCAAACCTTTTACCGAGTGTGAAAGGAAGTAAGATCACTCGGCAATATTTTCATGTTTAGAGAGTCTGAAAAGAGCTTAAAGGAGACTCCAGGGGGGTTCCTTTTTCGTATAACCTTTATGAGTCCAAAAAAAGTGATAAAAGTATACTCGATTACATTCTCATGTATTTGTGAGGGCGAGAAAGAACAAAGACTAAGCTCATAATTGGTTTCATTTTTACACAAGATTGAAACAAAATCAAACTATGCTTGTAATTTTCCAACTTAATTTCCAAAGGTTTTGAGGGATATCCATGGATAGTTCGTACTCTGCCCTTGGCTGGCGAAGATAGTATATTAACTCCAGAATGATAATCAAATGTTGGAGACATGCCCCCCAAGCTTCATTTCATTCGCCGAATTTGATGTTGTCACCAATTTTTGTACTAGATGGAGAAAAAGGATAAGGGTAGATGAAAAGAAGGTTCAAATACGAGACTTAACGAAAGACTCGAATTGACATCTATGAGATCTAGATAAAGAATCAACTTGATATCTATGAGATCTAGTGAAAAGACTCGACTTGATAAGAGAGGTGATTGTTTCATTTTTTAATGAGCTTGACATAGGAAAAGAACTATTCCCAAGACATTTGTTTCATTTTTTAATGAGCTTGCTAGAGAGAAGCAAAACTATGCTCAAGACCTTCGCTTCATTTTTTAATGACCTTGCCACAGAGAACAAAAAAATATGCTCGTAACCTCTCCTTAATCATGGCTTCCAAGAGGAAAATGCTCTGGAAGGAATACATGTTAAAGGACAAATGTAGGTCATGGCTTCCAGGAGATCTTCGCTAGATGGAAGAAAAGATTTCAAGAAGGAATACATGTCGATGCCCTCGATAAGGGTAGGGAGATATGGATCTAATATCTCTATCGAAGAGATGACCATGTCAACTACCAGATCTAATTCAGGAGAAAGGATATATTTCCTATTGTACGAGGTTGAATGCATGGGGCAGTTCATTACATAATTGACCCACGACGGCGCAAACATCGCTGACATGTATGAACCGTTCAGGGAATGTGGATGGCTGATGTAGGAGCATTGCCAACATAAAGCGAGGCTAGCATGGGAGAAAAAGACAGCTGGACAAGCGCCAACACAAATTTTGAAATTACCTTGAAGTTATTGCGCAATATTAAATGAAGTCATTAAGAAGAAGCGCACTTGTAAAATGTAAACGAACCTTGAGCAATTCTCTCTTGTCCTTAGTAGATAAAAGGAATTTAAAGTAGTTAATGCAAGTAGGTAGAATTGATTGTGTAGATTAGACAGTTTAGAGCACAAGAGGGAAACGGGATATAGACACCCTCATTCTGTATTGTAAGATTAGATGAAGAAGCAGCATTAGTGTATGAAGAGCATAGAAGAGAAACATAGAGTTGTGTAGCAGACTCTGTGTACAGAAGATCTGAATCAATACAAATAAGTTGTGATTCAGACTCATGGTGTTCATATATTCTCTGTGTATTGATGTTGAATGATATGCTCATGAATGTTTGCTTCCTGTTATACATTTGCTTTATATGTTGTGTATATGATTTCATGTTTGAGTTTGAAGTCTGAAAGGAAGTAGAAATGAGTTTCAATTGTTTCTCTATCTGAACAAGGGTTCCTGCAAGGAGTGAAGTTGAATTGTCCGCAAGGAGTGCGTTGACAGAGGGTTCAGATAGGGTAGCTTTTGTTCTCATTCATTCAGAAGTGCAGACAGGCACAGGAGCTGTGCAAGAAGTGCGCAGGCTGAGTGAAGTTCAGGGTTGTGAACCTGAGTGAAGCATTGAGAGACTGCTGTTGTAGGTGTGCGCAGAGTCGAAGGAAATTCAACACTTGGAAGTGTCTGAAGGTTGCCGCAAGGGGTGTGAGCAAGAGGAAGGATAAGGTCTTCCAAACTGTTGAAGAACAGTGCAAGGGATGTTGTGACTGAAAGTATTAAGAAGGCGTCGTAAGTCTACGCCGAAGGAGGACGAGTTACCAGGGGAAGGAACGAATGGTCAGAATTCTCTGAGGGGAATTCACAAATTTCCGTGAGCCATTAGATCTCAGGAAGGAGCAGAGGAGTTACAGCGAAAGTGTCGAAGGGTTCAAATCTCAGGAGGAGTAGAACCGTAGATCCGAGCCACAAGGGCCGTCGTATTTACTCGTGAATTTCCATATCAGGGTTTCGTGGGTTGAAGTCCCGTAAACTTGGTAACGGGAATCACGATATCACGAAACGCGATATCCCGAAAGCTAAGGGGATTGTGTGGGCCACGAAGGAGTCATTGAAGTGGACAGGTGGCCCTCCATTTCTAAGTTTCGTGGAGTGAAGTCCCAAACTCGTTACATTAGGATTCACGATATTGCGAACTCCGAAATGCCGATGAAGTGAAGCAGCGTTGAAAAGTCAAACTCGCGTGTATATCGGAGTTTCGGAAAATCGGGATTCGAGAGCCAGGGAGACAAGTTTCTCAACATCACGATCGTCGAAATTGCGATAGGGAAAATCCCGAAAGGAAAAGGTAAAGGTCAGCATTGACTGTTGTTGGGTTTCGGGAATTCCAGAGACCAACACTCGACCCCTGGATTTACGAATATGCGAAGTCCGATCTCCCAAGTGTAAAGAGGGGATCTCGTGAGAGTTTGATGTGGGTGCAGATTTCCCGATAGGGAAATAGAAGAGCGTTTAGAGTTCTTTGGGTCGTGGTAAAGGAAAGATCCTGTGTTGACGTGGAATTTCTGACCTACGGGTTGAGAGGTAGCGTGCGTCGACGTCAAGTTTGGTATCAGAGCACATAAAGGTTATTTGCTTTTTGTAGCAGAGAAGAAGAAGAGAATTCACCATGCCGCCAAGGAGAAGGGACATGCAAACGCCCGATCCACCAGAGGAGAGGGAAATTTTGAGAAGAAGAGGCAGGAAGATGATAGATCCATCCATGGAGAGAGAGATGCGTGATCTATGAGATAGACTCGAAGACATGGAGACAACGCAAAGACGCACAGTCAGTGCAGGGGATCTCAGTGATTCCGAGAGTGAAGTTGAGGCTGAACGTGAAAAAGAAGTTGCAGCTGAAGATGCATCAAATGAATACTTGATCAAATCTATTGCAAGGATGGGTGCAAGAGAAAAGATGGACATTCTAGTTTATGAGGGAAACTTGGATGCATAGGAGCTTCTAGACTGGATTAGAGCTCTAGACACATACTTTGACTATGAAGATGTTGAAGAGGACAAGAAAGTCAAGCATGTTGTCACAAGATTGAAAGGACACACAACATTGTGGTGGGATGAACTACAAGTTGATAGACGCTGCAAGGGAAAGCAGAAGATCAAGAGCTAGAACAGAATGATCACGAAGATGACGATGAAATTCATCCCTGGGGATTATCAAATTACTTTGTTCAGGAGAATGCAGAACCTGAGACAAAAGTTGATGACAGTGAAAGAATACACTGAAGAATTCTACAAACTGAACATCAGAGCAGGTCATCGGGAGAGCGATGATGAAAAGGTTGCCAGATATATGAATGTCCTGAGATATGATATCCAGGATGAGATGAGCATGGTAACCATTCGAATGGTGGAAGATGCTTATCAGATGGCTCTGAAATATGAAGAGAAGCTGAGACGAAAGCAGAGTCAAAGAGGTCAAGGTAGAAGTCAGCCCAGAGACAAATTAGTTGCCCAGGACAAATATCAGAAGCCCAAAGAAGACTGGAAGAAACCTCAGACTCGAACTGAGAGAGGTGGAA
Source organism: Picea sitchensis (assembly GCA_010110895.2). NCBI lineage: Eukaryota > Viridiplantae > Streptophyta > Pinopsida > Pinales > Pinaceae > Picea > Picea sitchensis. The sequence goes on along the minus strand of SNQJ01S0176592.1, from coordinate 8,612 downwards.
CCTCACAGCAAGGGTATCATACTGAGCAGAGAGGAGATTATGCTGACAATAACACTTTTCCTCGTACTAGAGGTAGAGGAAGAGGAAGAGGTGGAGTAATAACATGCTTCACATGTGGGAAGAATGGGAACAAGTCTTATGAGTGTCCAGATAAAAAGAAAGAGAGTGGAGAATCTCACATCGCCGAAGCACAGAGGCGGGATGTTGAGGCAGAAGACGTTGAAGGTAGAAGATTGTTGATGATGCAGAAAGTCCTTTTGACACCAGAGAAGGAGGTGGAGAGTTCAGTCCAAAGGACCATACTTTTCAGGACTGCTTGCAAGACCAAGGATAGGGTATGCAAGGTCATTGTAGACAGTAATAGCACGGATAATCTCGTTTCTACAGAGATGGTAGAGAAGCTGGAACTGGAGACAACTGATCATCCAAGCCCATATAGAGTTTCGTGGCTACAGAAAGGACACCAGGTAACTGTCACTAAACAATGTTTAGTTGAATTCAAGATAGGAGGATATAATGATAAGATATTGTGTGATGTCATTCCTATGGATGTTTGTCATCTAT